>CM077647.1:104832609-105075109 GCA_039707465.1 Rhabdophis nuchalis | reverse complement strand
TCCACCGGCCGATACAAGCCACTGACACCTTCTGTCCCAGGGATGCGACCTGAAAGGAGATGAAGAGGGTCTCAGTTTTGCGCAAGCTGGCTATGCACCCTATATAAACTTCGAGGGCCCCGTGTACATCCAGCATGTGTCATTGTTCCTCCTGCAGGCCCGAAGGTGGGGGGTAGAAGTCAGGTAACACTATTTCTTGGGCATGATGGAACCAAGACCCCACCTTCGGAACAAATGAGGGGTCAGGATACAAGATAGAACTTGTAGAGGTCCTCCTGAACAGATAAGGCGTGGAGCTCTGATATCCTCCGGGTGGAAGATATCATCACCAGGAAAGTAACCTTCCAGGTAAGTGTCTGCATAGGGATCTCCTGCAGGGGTTTGAATGGCAGCGCCAAGAGGGCCGCCAAGACCTTAAGAAGGTTCCAGGTGGGATAATGGTGCACCGCAGGAGGTCACAGGTTGTGCGACACCCTTGAGGAACTGTTCACACAGTGGGATGGTGAGAAAGAGTCTGACCTCCACCCCAGGTAAGAACTGCGCCCAGCACCACTACCTGGCAACTGATAGTGTTAGGCAAGAGCCCTATCTTAAGCCTGTCTTGAAAACATTCGAGGACCTGGGAAATGGAGGAGTCCTCTGCCCTAATCCCTTTACCAGAACACCAAGAACTGACTATCTTCCATGTGACATTATATATGGAGATATACTATATTGCCAAAAGTATTTGCTCACCCATCCAAATAATCAATCAGGTTTTCCAATCACTTCCATGGCTACAGGTGTATAAAATCAAGTACCTAGGCATGCAGATTGTTCTTACAAACATTTGTGAAAAAATGGGTCGCTCTCAGGACCCTATGGATTAGGAATGGGATGTCACTTACTGTAAGTTCATATGCGAGTAAAGGCAGGTGAGTGAATACTTTTGTCAATATAGTGTAGTTGACTGCCTCCTGGAGGCCTGAATAGTGCAGATAACCCTATCCGAAAACTCCCCTCCTTTCAAGATGAGCCACTCAACCTCCAGGCAGCCAGCTGGAGCCACTAATCATTCGGATGCTCCAGTGATCCCTGGATTCTGTCCAGTGGGATCAGCCATTGTCTATGAGAAGAGAGCGTCTGAAGGTCAGCGAACCATGGCCACCATGGCCAGTGGGGGGGCTATAAGGATGAATTTGGCTCACAGACTGATGACCCTGCGGATCATCCTGGGAAGGAGTGGGATAGGGGGGAAGGCATAGAGCAGCCGCATTGGCCAGGGAGCCCAAAGGGCGTCCCCCCCTCCACCCCCAGTGTGGTATCTCGCGAAGAATCTGGGGAGCTGGGCGTTGTTGGGAGTGGCAAACAGGTCCACGAGTGGGGTTCCAAAGCGATGAGAAACCTCCTGAAAGATAGAAGGGTGTAAATTGCCATTCTGCCTGATCAATTCTGACCCTGCTGAGCCAGTCAGCCCTAGC
Source organism: Rhabdophis nuchalis (assembly GCA_039707465.1). Lineage (NCBI taxonomy): Eukaryota > Metazoa > Chordata > Lepidosauria > Squamata > Natricidae > Rhabdophis > Rhabdophis nuchalis. The sequence continues at coordinate 105,073,649 of CM077647.1, read as the reverse complement.
ATTCTCCACCCCTGATACATGTTCTGCCGACAATGATAACAGATTAGCCTCTGTCCAGCAGCCCAACATGTAGGCCTTATTGAGAAGTTCTCCATTCATTAAAGGTTGTTCCAATGAACATGTATTGTGAATGTATAGAGGTGCACCTGGGAGAAGAACATCTGCTCATGTGAGCCAGAATTCCACCAAAGCTTTACATCAGCTCAGTGCAATCAAATTAGAAAAACTATTTGCTGGACTTATTTTTTACTTGTGTTAGCAATTTTTCAAAATATCTTAACTAAACCTGAAACCATCATCCAATTGTTAATAAAAAGCCAAGATGTATGCCATTTTATTCTTAATTTAATTTTATTGATTTTTCAGCACAGTCTAAGGATTTTATAAAATAATAATAATACTAGGACACAAGGATAATATGGTTATATCACATCCAAAAAGAATGAACAGAATGATAAAATAAAAGTAGAGGCTTGAAAAAAAATCACCATCTACCAAATAACATTAGCAATCCACATGTCAGGATAATTTCCAAAGGACAAAGTTGCCGTTCAAAGCCACCAAAGCTTTAGTTCTCCGTTTCCATGGAGTAAACATGAAACAAAATGTATCTTGTTCCCAGGCAACCTATGCAATGTCCTTTATAGTATTTGCCAAAAGTGAGGATAAGTGAGACAAAATGTTATCTTTTCTGCACTTTGATTTACTTTCATTATGGTTCTTTCACCATTATGATATGGTAGTTACATTTACTCCCAGGCTAATTTTTAATTATATTTTTTCTTTTCAACCTAGGTTGCTTTTAGCAAAATCTCTAATTAATCTGGGAATAAGGTAAATGCACTATAAATATATGTTTACTACAAAGAGAATCCTTGTAAGCAAGACATACAGATATAATATTGCTAAATTTAAAATTATACCACTGTTTCAAAAGATGTATGTTTTCCTGTTCTGAAGTACTTAGCTCCCTAATTTTATAATGAAAGTTTTGTTGGCAACTGTCACTGCTGCACCCAGTGTCCTTGTGAACATCTTGACCATTCCCTTTTCCCCAATTGACAAACTGTTATTCTTGCTATCTCTTTCTCACAAATATACACTACTATTCTTACAGATAATTTATGCTAGATCAAAGTGGCCTTCTGCATCAAGAAACTTTATCAAAGGAGGAATATATAAATTGCAAGCCTTTGCTGATGACCTGATATTTGTGCTGGAAGATCCATTGGAATCGGGACCGATTTTACTGCAAGAGCTGGAGGCATATGGGAAGGTAGCAGGGCTAAAAATAAAGAAAGAAAAAACTAAGATCTTAGTTAAAAATTTGTCGATGACTAAAAAGATGCAGTTGGAAGAAACATTAGAAATTCAGATAGCCAAAAAAGTGAAATACTTAGGTATTTGGCTCTCCCCTAAGTGTTCCACTATTAAAGAAGACAATTACTCAAAACTCCTCACCCAAACTAGAGAGAGGCTAGAAAACTGGAAGGGATTACAATTATCGTTATTAGGCAGGATGGCAGCAGTCATCCTACCTAAATGGGTCTTTCTCTTCCAGACCGCTCCAGCCCTATTAGATACCAAGTTTTTTCAGTCTCTGGACCACTGCGTACGCAGATTTATTTGGCAGAATAAGAAACCCAGGATAAAACTGAAAATGCTCCAGGAATCTTCAGCTAGGGGAGGTTTTGGTCTACCAAAGTGGGATTTTTATTATCAAGCAGCCATTCTATCCTGGGTTAGAGATTGGTCTTTGTTAAGAAGGAGGAGAATCCTCATACTTGAGGGCCATAATTTGCAACGGGGGTGGCATTTCTTTTTGAGTCAGGAGAACCCCAAAAAATATAAACACTTCATGGATCACTACCTCCGTAGAATTTTGATGAGTATTTGGGAACGAGTCAGAAATGCATTTTATTTGATGGCCCCGAGGTGGCTATCGCCTCTAGAGGCGATGATGTACCCAACTCTTTATAACAGAACTACACCCCTAACTTACCAAGAACTGTTGGATTCTGCAGGGAGATTGAAATCCCAAAGTGAATTGACAGCCTTAGGCTGTGACCTAGACTGGTGGTCCTACAATTTGATTCAATCTAGAGTAGATAAGGATAGAAATAAGGGGGGAATCTATAACTCTCTGCAAGAATTAGACAAAATATTTACAGGGAATGATGAGAAGCTCTTGTCCAAATTTTATAAATTCCTATTAGAGCGTTGGATCGGAGAGGAAGTGATTAAGGATTCAATGATTGCCTGGGGGAGAAATTTGGAACACTCAATTGATCTCGAGAAATGGGAAGAAATTTGGAAAAAAACTCTAAAATTAACAATGTCAATTGCATATAAGGAAAACATATACAAAATGTTATATAGGTGGCATCTTCCTCCGGCTAGACTATCGAAGATGTTCCCAGAGACCACTCCGATTTGTTGGAAATGTAAGGTAGCTCTGGGAACTTATTTCCATACTTGGTGGACTTGCCCTCGAGCAGAAATATATTGGACCAGAATCCGAAATTGGCTTTTCGAAATTACTGGCTGTAGAATTAAGTTGATTCCGGAAACGTTCTTACTAGGCATGAAACCAGATAATTTAAACAAATCTAATTGGTACTTAACTCTCCACATCATTATTGCAGCTAGAATTGCTTTTGCCCAAAAATGGAAATCCAGTGACATTCCATCAGAGTCAATATTAATCGCTAAAATTATGGACTGTGCAGAAGCAGACAAGCTTACCAGCCTATTGAAGACAAACAAGATTCGCTATTCTATCTGTGCTGGGATCGCTGGTACGCTTGGCTACAAAGGAATTTAAAGAAGCGGACTGAACATTGCTGATTTAGAATCTCTATATGCTTTGATTACACTCCTTCACTTTGTCCTGGTTTCTTTCATATAATTTTTTTTCCGCCTTTCTTATTGATATGTATTAAATTAATAAGTGGTAAATGTTAGCTATAGTGTTATAACTCTAGTTATATTGTAATACTCTCTGCAATCACTTTGTATCATTTCATGTCTTATTCTGTAAGCTTTTAATAATAATAATAATCGAATTTATTAACCGCTCCCTCTCCCCACAGGGACCCGGGGCGGTGCACAGGGAAAAAATAAAACAATAAGAACAATAAATACAAAAGTACATAACTTAAAACACAATTAAACAATTTATTCCGTGCTAAAATTATTGACTAAAATCCCATTTAAAAATACATTTGAAATCTATAGACAGAGAGACTATCCAAGGCCGGCCAGTCGAAAAAGATGGGTCTTCAGTTTCATACGGAAGGAGCGGAGGTCCGTGGTCGTTCTGATATCGGGGGGAAGGTCGTTCCAGAGGGCCGGGCCCGCCACAGAGAGAGCCCTTCCCCTGGGCGTCGCCCGCTGACAAAGTCTAGCGGATGGCACCCGGAGAAGTCCCTCTCTGTGGGAGCGAATAGGCCGTGAGGATGTATGGGGCAGAAACCGATCCCGCAGATAGCTAGATCCCGAGCCATGGAGCGCTTTAAAGATGATAACTAACACCTTGAAGCGCACCCGGAAGACAACAGGCAGCCAGTGCAGCTCGCGCAAGAGCAGTGTAACGTGGGTGAACCTAGTGGTCCCCATAATTGCTCGCGCGGCTGCATTCTGAACTAACTGAAGCCTCCGGGTGCACCTCAAGGGAAGCCCCATGTAGAGAGAGTTACAATAGTCCAGTCGGGATGTCACGAGGGCATGAGTGACTGTGCGAAGGGCGTCCCGATCCAATAGGGGGCGCAATTGGCGAACCAGGCGAACCTGGTAAAACGCCCTCCTGGCCACGGCTGTCACTTGCTCTTCCATAGACAGCCGGGTATCCAGGAGGACACCCAAATTGCGCGCTCCATCCACAGGGGCAAGATGTTCGCCCCCTATGGCCAGCGTTGGAGAAAGCTGGTTGAATCGGGCAGCCGGAAACCACAGCCACTCGGTCTTGGTCAGGTTGAGCCTGAGTCCGTTACTTCCCATCCAGATCCGCACGGCTTCCAGGCACTGGCACATCACCACTACGGCATAGTTTTGCTTTTTAATGATCCAATAAAAAATTAAAATATATATATATATATTTGGGGGGGGGGGGGAAGAAACTTTATCAAGTATACTAACTTGTTCCAATGTTCCTAAAGTTATATTTCTTGAATATGAATCTCAACAATTCATTTTCTCTGAATTCAAAGATATGCCTGGCAAAAAAGATACAAAGGAAATTCTGACATAACATAACTTCAGAAGGCCCTGTTCCAACCAACTGTAATATAAACAGGAAACATGCCAGCAGTTTGGGGAGTGGCGTCAAGCTGGCCATGGCCACCCAGCTGGCCATGACTACCCAAGCTCAACCACAGTCCTGACCTGGCCCTCAATGAAATTGTGTTTGACACCCCTGCCATACAGTATCATGCCATGCAATCATACTGAAAAGCAATTACTACATGCAAGAAGATAGCAAGAAGATAGTAATGAGGGTACAGATTTCAAGATTTCAAATACAAATAATTATTTGTAGAGCAATATTACAAGAAATTTCATCTATGTTTCCTAGGTATTCATCCATTTCAATTGTAACATGTAAATGCGATTCATGACAATGTGATTCATTGAATTTTAATGTAACATAAGAGAGATGGCTCACTATTGCTGCACTCACCTTTTATAGCTCTGGGTCAACAAGTTGGATTCAACTTAGTACATATTGTGCCAGTCATATATTGAACTAACACACAAGTGTTAGGGGCATTTTTTTAGACTGCAGAGGTAGTTTGGCCAGACATTTTAAGAACTTACGCCATCTCCAAATAAGCTGGTCTTGGCTCGAGACTCATGAATTAATTAGGGCATCTTTCGGAAACCTCACAATCTGATTGAATAACTGACATAATATTATAGAGAAATATCCCAGAATAAATATTGGGAAGTTGAAAGTCTTGGAAAGCAGCACCAGTGAATAACTGACATAATATTATAGAGAAATATCCCAGAATAAATATTGGGAAGTTGAAAATCTTGGAAAGCAGCACCAGTGAACTGCTTTTCTAGTATTTCTGAAAAAAGAACTTGGGCATATCAAAGGAATGATCAAGAGTTAAGCTTAACAAGAGGGTGAAAGGTGTTTCTGCAGCTTTACTGCTGTTAGTTGGTCTCTGTACTACAGGAAAACCAGGGTAAAATGTGTGGCAAAGCTAAGGATCTCTTTTTTTCTATAGGCATGCTTTTTTCAAATCAGCAATGCATGCTCTTAACCAAACTAAATCTGTGTAAGGTTGTTGTTTTTAATTTTTTTAGCTGCCCAAATAATGTTTCAGATAGCTACTCTGAAGCAAAAGCAGTTAAGTCATTTCAAGCCCCAAGAAGAAACACAAATGGGTATGGGATATTTTTAATAAATATCTGCTTCACAAAAAGTGCTGCTTATATGGTTCAAGGAAGAGAGATTGATCTAATTAAATAATTGATGTTGTTTATTTTAAAAGTTTGAAAGAATTAGTGAATAGTACAAAGTGATATGTGAATTAGGGACAGATCATTATTTGATAGGGTCAGGAATAGATCTTGTGGGAAACAAAGAAAATGGAAGAGAAAGAAACGAGCATTAAAGTAGAATCATTGCAAGAAAATGAGATTAGATTCATCTGCTAACAGAATAAATGAAAAATATAAAGAATTTCATGGAAGTTGCTTGGAGCACAGTGAAAGGAATATGTTACAAATGCAACAGAAAATTGAAGAGTTACATCAATGGGAAATACAACAAAAAGATATTTGATGAAAATGATATGAAAGAGGCTATGGATGAGAATAGAGCTATTTTTGTGTAGTGGTTAAGGTATCAGGTCAAACATAGGGGTACTGTGAGCAATGTTCTCTCTAATTTTTTTTCAGTGTGTGCAGAAAAGTATAGTGTTTGAGTGGCACATTTTTATGCCTGAGCATCTGAATTTCTTTAGCCATAATTGCCATCAGAGCAGATGTTGGGGAGTGGGGCAAGGAGGAAAGGGTCCCCTCCCTCCTTCAGACCCCCAGGAAGGGAGGGAAGGGAGGAAAGGGATGGGGAGGGAAAGGAAATGGGAAAGAAGAAAAGGAAAGGAAAGGAGAAAGGAAAGGAGAAAGGAAAGGAAATAGAAAAGAAGGAAAGGGAAAGGAAAGGAGAAAGGAAAGGAAATGGAAAAGAAGGAAAGGAGAAAGGAAAGGGAAAGAGAAAGGAAGGAAAAATAAACGGAAAAGGAAAGGAGGATAGAAGAAGGACAGAAAGGGAAAGGAAAGAGTGGAATGGATTGGTACTGCTCAAAAATCAAGTCTCAAGATCCCATGGGCCCCTTTGGCTCAGGCAGTCCAACTCCACACTGCTTCCCTCTTCTCCGCAAAGCGAAGGGATCGCAGAAAGACTGCCCCCAGAATGGTGCTTCAGGCGACACAATGCCTGAGAAACCCCGGATGTGCAGAGAAATTTTTAATGATAACTTTTAGCACGGGTTCTAAATTTAATTTACTTTTAATCTATTTTCAATATTTATTGTATTTTCTTATGTTTTTATTATTCCCTGTGCACCACCCTGAGTCCCGTCAGGGAGTTAGGGCGGTATATAAATATAATAAACTTAAACTTAAACTTAAAACTTAAACTTAAACACAGGCAAATCATGTTTTCCCAGGAACCGACGAAGCCCCAGAGGACCAATGGGAATTCTCCATTCTGCAGCATCATCAGTCTCCAGGCAGTCTTCCTTGATTTCACCAACCACCAGATGGAGGAGAGACTTCGGTGCAGAGAGAGAAGGGAGGGAGGGGGGATATTTTCAGTCATATTTTAAGACATAAAAAACATTGTGCGGCAGTTTGAAACTTTTATGCAGTGTTTTCTTGTTATATGCGCGACTGCACAGCTTAGAGGGAACATTGACTGTAAGCTAAGGTGACCAGACGTCCCGCTTTTGGTGGGACAGTCTCGCATTTCAAGCATCTGCCCCGCGTCCCACAGCCTCTTAAAAATATTCCGCTTTTTGACCGCGGGGGTCGCGCGGGCGGCGGCCGCTCTGCACACTCTCAGAGGCACGGGGCATGGGCAGGAAGCAGCGGGCTGGCAGGCAGGCAGAAGGGGAGGGCCGGCGAGGGAGGAGCCAGGCCCAGGCAGGCAGCAGGCGGCGGAAGAGGAGGAGAGCCAGCCGGAGCCCGTGCAGCCCTGACCTTCTTTGCACCACACCGTGATGCGCTGAGAGCAGCTGGACAGAAGCCCCACCACCACCACCTCCTCGCCCGGCTCATCCCAGGTGCCCATGGCGGAATGGACGGGCGGCGGTGAGGCTTCCGGCCCGCCGCTCTCAGCGCATCGCGGTGCAGCGCAAAGAAGTTCAGAGTTGCGTGGGCTACGGCAGGCTGTCCTCTTCCGTCGCCTGCTGCCTGCCTGGGCCTGGCTCCTCCCTCACCAGCCCTCCCCTTCGGCCTGCCCACCAGCCCGCCACTTCCTGCCCATGCCCCGTGCCTCTGAGCCCGTGCAGAGCGCCTGCTGCCCGCCCAGCCCTGCTCCAAAATTCAAATTCAAATTAAGATTTATTAACCGCACCCTCTCCCCACAGGGACCCGGGGCGGTGCACAGGCATAATTAAAAACAATATACAAAATACAAACATTACTTAAAATAAAATTAAATAAATCTACCTATGCTAAAAATATATAATTAAAACCCATTAAAATTTGTAATTAAAAGACAGAGAGAACTATTCAAGGCCGGCCAGTCGAAAGAGATGGGTCTTCAATTTTACCCGGAAGGAGCGGAGGTCGGTGGTCGTTCTAATATCAGGGGGAAGGTCGTTCCAGAGGGCCGGGCCCGCCACAGAGAGCGCCCTTCCCCTGGGCGTCGCCCGCTGACAAAGTCTAGTGGACGGCACCCGGAGAAGCCCCTCTCTGTGGGAGCGAATCGGTCGTGAGGATGTGTGGGGCAGGATCCGATCTCGCAGATAGCTAGGTCCCGAGCCATGGAGCGCTTTGAAGATGATAACTAACACCTTGAAGCGCACCCGGAAGACGACAGGTAGCCAGTGCAGCTCGCGCAGGAGCGGTGTTACATGGGCAAACCTGGAGGTGCCCATAATTGCTCGCGCGGCCGCATTCTGAACTAACTGAAGCCTCCGGGTGCACCTCAAGGGGAGCCCCATGTAGAGAGAGTTGCAATAGTCCAGTCGGGATGTCACGAGGGCATGGGTGACTGTGCGAAGGGCGTCCCGATCCAATAGGGGGCGCAATTGGCGAACCAGGCGAACCTGGTAAAACGCCCTCCTGGCCACGGCTGTCACTTGCTCTTCCATAGACAGCCGGGTATCCAGGAGGACACCCAAATTGCGCGCCCCATCCACAGGGGCAAGATGTTCGCCCCCTATGGCCAGCGTTGGAGAAAGCTGGTTGAATCGGGCAGCCGGAAACCACAGCCACTCGGTCTTGGTCGGGTTGAGCCTAAGTCCGTTACTTCCCATCCACTGCCCCACCAGATGCCTACCTGCAGGTGCCCTGCTCGGGGGGGGGGGGGGAGGGAGGGAGGGGGTCGGCCTGCGTGCTCCCCCAGCCAGCGAGGGAAGTGGGTGGCGAAACAGCCTCTGCAGCAGCTGCGGAGCTGGGAAAGGCCACTGCCCCCCCACCCCACCATCGATGGTGCCCTGCTTTAGTCAAATTGAAATCTGGTCACCTTACTGTAAGCCCCATCTTATGCATGAAGCCAACTGAATATCCTTGGGCCTGTCATTCTGTCACAGCACTGAGGAGGAGGAAAAGACCAACCAATTCGCACAAACCTTGCCAAGAAAAGTGGAATGACTTATCCAGGCAGTCATCAGAAATAAGGACTTATTCAAAGGTACACAAACACATGAATTTAAAAAAATCCATATAAGAGAATAATTATTACAAAAAAGGGAGATCATACTACATATTATATGTATACAAAGGCAATAGATTGCAAATAATATAGTCAAACATAGCACAGAATGTTTAACATTATTATAAGCTAAGAATTATTTTTCAAAACTAGATTGGAAAATAGATTTTAAAAGATGTAAATAAAGAGATTTCAGCAAAATGAAGGAAATTAAGAATAAAAGTAATGGAATTATTTGGGATGAAACTAAAGTGAAGGAATACTAGAAAAATGTGCATCTCATAAACCTGCAACTATTGTAAAAATGATGTGGTTGAAACTGTATATAGTATACAGGAAGAATATTAAAAAATAGATGTTGTTTGCTTATGAATTGGAGATAAATGAAAATGGCTACACATATATTGTGCTTCTGGTCATTTTGTTATATGGAAATGTGAGTAGGCTCTGTTAAGAGAAACTATCAGGTACAAAAGACTAGATCAACATATGAATGTGCTAAAGGTTATATATTGCTAAAAAGTCTATGCACAGAAATCTTCTCAAAAAATAGTGAGCATTTGCTTAGAGTTAGATAAGGATGAAAATAATTCAAGAAGCATCTGCTTGTGGCTATGTAAGGATTCAAAGCTAAACCCTTTATAACTCCACCCCCAGGTCTGTCACTTCTTCTACAGAAATATAGGGTAACTTGAATATGGTGGGAATAGAATCCATATGAAGTACTCTATATGAGGTGTACCACAACATTATGATAAGCAAATGATATCCTTTAGTGTGAAAGACATGGCTAGGGCAGTGGAAATTGGGAAAATAGAAACTGGATAATTTAAAAAGCCAGTAAGGAGGAACCAGGAATCTAAGCCATTAGTGTGATAAGCTAAAGCTGTATGTTTGATAGGCAAACATTTATAATAGTTTCATATTAGCCTATATGAGTAGGGTGACAGATCATACAACTTCAGTCTGTTGCCCATTGGCTCTACCACAGAACAGAGAACAATACAGTTTTAGTGTATGATATCTCTCATTAAAGTATGTAAAAGTTATGAAAATAAAGTCTACATAGTAGTTGATATGGCTCAGGGAGTTGTTTTTGTTATTACATTTTATTATTGTACTTTAAATTCGATTTATTTTAAAAACCATGCTTAAATCTCATTAAGAACACAATTACAGGGCAGTCCAAATCTATAGCTGAATAATTCTTTTATTATTACAAATCAAAGTGGTACCAAATTGCCAGCTTTTAAGTTTTTCTGAACTCATCCTTAAGAAAAAGAATAAGGAAGAAAAGGGGTGGGTGGGGGGAGATGGTCTGACATTCGTATAAAGTCCAAGTTTAAGTTACAATTTCCATTCAGGAAATGGAAATACAAAGGTCATGGCTTAGAAGCCATATATGAAAAATTATGCCATTATATAATTATTTATAAAAATGAACATTCCTCCAGGAATTATAATGTATTGATATTCTAAGAACAATAGTGCTTATTGCAAAGTCTTTCCTGAGCATGAAATTTCAGCCATATTGGACTTAATTCTCACTAACAGAGATGAAATGATAGAAGATGTTAAAACTACAGGAACCTTGGGGGTGAATGATCATGTAATATTAGAATTCAACATTATGCAAATGAAAGCAGTAGAACAAAGTCAAACTACAGTCTTGGACTTTAAGAGAGCTAATTTCAATAAACTTAGAGAGAGCATGGGAAGAATTCCATGGATGAGAATCCTCAAGGGGAAAACAACTCAAGAAGCTTGGGAAATTTTGAAAAATGAGATTACAAAAGCCCAGTCTAGCACAACATCAAAGAAGAAGAAAAATAACAGCTCCCAAAAGAAACCAGTATGGCTGCATAAAGAATTATCTGACAAATTGAAAGACAAAAAAGATAAGTATAAAAAGTGGAAAGAGGGGCACATAACTAAGGCAGAATATCAGCAAATAGCCCGAGGTTGTGAGGAAAGCTAAGGCTTAAAATGAAGAAAGGCTTGCCACAAAAGTAAAAAATAACAAAAAAAAAGGCTTCTTCCAACAGGTTAAAAACAAGAAAAAAGTTAAGGAAACAATTGGTCCATTGATGGGAGAAAGTGGCAAGCAGGTGACAAGGAACAAGGAGAAAGCAGAATTGTTTAACTCATTCTTTGCAGCTGTCTTTATACAAAGGGATAAAACAGTCTATCTTATCAAAAACAGCACCAGAAAAAACAGATTAGGAACACAAGTTAAAATAGGGAAGAAAATGGTGAGTACCTGTCTACCCTAGACAAGTTCACATCTCCAGAATCAGATGGATTACACCACAAGGTTCTGAAGGAACTAGCAGACAAAATCTCAGAATCACATAACCAGAGGTGGGTTGCTCCTGGTTCAGCCCGGATGGGGTGAACTGGTAGTGGTGGCCAGAGGTTCTGCCAGTGGTGGGTTTCAAATTTTTTAGAACCTACTCTGTAGGTGTGGCCTATTTTGTGGGTTCTTGCTTAGCAACCAAAATTTTGGACTCAATTGTGATGATAAATTCTTTCTTTCTCTTTCTTTCTTTCTTTCTTTCTTTCTTTCTTTCTTTCTTTCTTTCTTTCTTTCCTTTCCTTTCCTTTCCTTTCCTTTCCTTTCCATTGGGTCACTGGCAGCGTTGGGCCAGATTTACTTCCAGGTACGCCGGTGGAACCTCCTCTCACCAGTTCTCTAAATTTCACCAACCGGCTCTTGCGAGTAGGTGCGAGCCTGCAGAAACCCACCACTGGGTTCTGCCCACTCTCCCAGATGCTTCTGCGCATGCACAGAAGCATCATGTGTGAATGCTAGCACACCCAAACTGTTAGTAAAAAAATTGGCAATGCACCATAGCACTGAACAAAATATTTCAAAGATCCTGGAGCACCAGGGAACTGCCAGAGGACTGGAAAAGAGCTGATGTAGGTCTCCTTTTTCAAAAAAGGGAAAAAATAGTTCAAGGAAACTACAGGCCTATTAGCCTAATCTCAATACCAGGGAAGATTCTGGAAAAGATCATCAAACAATAAATCAGCAAACACTTAAAAAATTAAAGACACACTTTTTTCGCCTGGCCGGCCTTGGGTAGTCTCTTTTTAGGCTAGGGTTTTTTAGGGGTAATTTTTAGTTTAGTATATGGGTTTTAGCGCAGGAATAATTTAATTTACTTTTAATTTTGTAGTTTGTATTCTGTACTTTGTTCTTTGTATTTTTAATTGCCTGTGCCCCGCCTCGAGTCCCCTTGGGGAGAGAGAGCGGGTTATAAAATTAAATTATTATTATTATTATTATTATTATTTTATTATTAAAAGCAAACAAAGTAATAACCAAAAGCCAACATGGGTTTGTCAAAAACAGATCATGCCAGACTAATCTTATTGCATTCTTTGACAAAGTGACAAAATTAGTGACCAGAGGAATGCTGTCGATATAATTTACTTGGACTTCAGTAAGGCATTTAATAAAGTAGACCATAACCTACTATTTAATAAAATAGAAAAATGTGGGTTAGACAGCATCACCACCACATGGATTCATAACTGGCTAACCAACCACACTCAATGTGTAGTCCTCAATGGGACTGCATCTACATGGAAGGTAGCATGCAGTTGGGTACCCCAAGGATCTGTTTTAGGCCTAGTACTCATCAACATCTTCATCAATGATTTGGACAAGGCGGTAGATGGGTAACTCATCAAATTTGCAGATGATAGCAAGCTAGCAGGAATAGCCAACACTACAGCAGATAGGCTTAAGATGCAGCAGGATCTTGACAGACTTGAACATTGGGTGTTATCTAACAAAATGAAATTCAATGGTGAAAAAAAGTAAGGTTCTACATTTAGGCAAGAAAAACAAAATGCACAGGTACAGTGTATATGGTACCTTGCTCAATAGTGGTAACTGTGAGAGGGATCTTGTAGTGGGCAACCATTTACCGTATTTTTCAGAATATAAGATGCAGCGAAGTATAAGACGCACAAAGGTTTTGAAGAGGCAAATTTTAAAAAAAGGTAGGTAGGTAGATAGAGGGATAGAGAGGGAGAAATACAGTAGGTAGGTAGGGAGAGAGAGTAGGTAGGGAGGGAGAGGGATAGAGAGAGAGAAATACAGTAGATAAGTAGAGAGAGAGAGTAGGGAGGTAGATGGGGGAGAGAGAAATACAGTAGGTAGGTTGGTAGGTAGGTAGGTAGGTAGGTAGGTAGGTAGGTAGGTAGGTAGGTAGGTAGAGGGATAGAGAGGGGGGAAATACAGTAGGTAGGGAGAGGGACAGAGTTTTTTTTTAATTAGATTTATACCCCGCCCTTCTCCGAAGAGGACCCAGGGCGGCGCACAGGAATTTAAAAACACATACAAAATCAAAATACAAAATTTAAAACATATTAAATACCCATCCTGTGCTAAAATTCAATTAAAATCCCCCAAATTAAAACTGTCTAAAATAGTCACAGCGGAGGTTACACTAGGCCGGCTTGGTGAAAACAGTGTGTCTTTAGACACTGGTGGAAGAGGCGGAGGTCCGAGATGGTGCGAAGTTCAGGGGGTAGGTCGTTCCAAAGGACAGGGCCCGCCACAGAGAAGGCCCTTCCCCTAGGTGTCACCAGTCAGCATTGCCCGGCCGACGGCACCCTGAGAAGGCCCTCTCTGTGGGAGCGGATCGGTCGAAGGGATGTATGGGGCAGGAGACGGTCTCGCATATAACTAGGTCCCGAGCCATGGAGCGCTTTGAAGATGGTCGTCAAAACCTTGAAGCGCACCTGAAAGACCACAGGAAGCCAGTGCAGCTCACGCAGGATCGGTGTTATATGGGAGTGTCTTGAAGCTCCCGTAATCACCCGCGCGGCTGCATTCTGGACTAGCTGTAGCTTTCGAGTGCACCTCAAGGGAAGCCCCATGTAGAGAGCATTACAGTAGTCGAGTCGGGATGTCACGAGTGCTTGAGTGACTGTGTGAAGGGCAGCCCAGTCCAGTAAGGGGCGCAATTGGCGCATCAGGCGTACCTGATGGAACACCCCCCTGGCCACGGCCACCACATGGTCCTCCATGGACAGCCGGGAGTCTAGGAGGGCACCCAAATTGCGCACCCTCTCCACGTGGGCCAGCGTTTCGCCCCCAATGGCCAGAGTTGGAGTAATCTGGCTGAACTGGGGTGCCGGAAGCCACAGCCACTCAGTCTTGGACGGGTTGAGCTTGAGTTTGTTACTACCCATCCAGATCCGTACGGCCTCCAAACACTGGGACAACACCTCGGCGGCATCATTGGGGTGGTCTAGGGTGGATATGTACAGCTGAGTATCATCAGCGTACAGATGATATCCCAACCCAAAACCACGGATTATCTCACCCAGCGGCTTCATATACGTGTTGAACAGGAGGGGCGAGAGGACCGACCCCTGAGAAACCCCACATAAGAGGGGTCTTGAGGCCGACCTCTGCCCCCCTGCCAACACATATTGCGACCGACCAGAGAGGTAAGACGAGAACCACCGTAAAACGGTGCCTCCCAGCCCCAACCCCCCCCCAGTCGGTGCAATAGGATACCATGGTCGATGGTATCAAAAGCCGCTGAGAGGTCTAAAAGGACTAGGATAGAGGAACATCCTCTATCCCGTGCCCTCCAGAGATTATCAACCAACACAACCAATGCCGTCTCGGTGCTGTGACTGGGTCGGAAGCCGGACTGGTGCGGGTCTAGATAATCAACTTCCTCCAGGTGTCGCGGAAACTGTTGGGCCACCACACTCTCAACAACCTTCGCTAAAAAGTGAAGGTTGGAGACCGGACGATAGTTCTCCAACAATGCTGGGTCCAAAGACGGCTTCTTGAGGAGGGGCCTTACTACCACCTCTTTCAAGATGGCAGGCAAGGACCCCTCACTCAAAGATGCATTGACAATGCCCTGGAGCCAGCCTCGTGTCGTCTCCCAGGATGCCAGTACAAGCCAGGAGGGACACGGGTCCAATAAACATGTGGTCGCCCTATGTCTCCTTGACAACCTGTCCATATCCTCGGTGGTGACAAAGTCAAACTCCTCCCAAGAAGAAATCTCAAGACTAGTCTCGGGTGGTCCCACGGGACCACTGTCGATGGAGGGTAGCTCATTCCGAATCCGAGTGATTTTCTCCTGCAGATAAATCCCAAATTCCTCTGCTCACCCTTGTAAAGGGGCTTCCCGTGGCCTCTGGTGAAGGAGGGAGCGGGTCACCCCAAACAGGGCGGCAGGGCGGTTATCTGAGGATGCAATAAGGGTGGCACAATACTCATGTTTGGCCACCCTTATCGCCACTAAGTAAGCCCTAATATGGGTTCTCACTAGTGTTCGGTTGGCTTCGGAGCGAGAGGATCTCCATCTACTCTCTAGGTGTCTCTTGTGGCGCTTCATCTCCCGAAGATTCTCAGTAAACCAAGGAGCCTGGGTGGTTCGTCGCCGCAAGAGAGGCCGCAAGGGCGCGACTCGGTCCAAGGCCTCCGTGGCCGCACTTAACCATGCGGCCACTAGGTCCTCAGTCGAGTCGCGAGGCAGGGTCACAGGAATTGGCCCAAGCTCCCTCTGGAACCTTTCCTGGTCCATTAGAAGCCTGGGGCGGAACTATCTAGGAGTATCCGGTTCTGCCTCCCCGCGGTGAGGTGAAGCGATTGGAAAGTCCAGCCGAAGGAGAGCGTGATCTGTCCATGACAAGAGAGTGATGACTAAATCCCCTATTCCCAGATCACTACTCCACTGTCCCGAGACGAAGATTAAATCCAGTGTGTTTCCCCCC
Organism: Rhabdophis nuchalis; assembly: GCA_039707465.1. Lineage (NCBI taxonomy): Eukaryota > Metazoa > Chordata > Lepidosauria > Squamata > Natricidae > Rhabdophis > Rhabdophis nuchalis. The sequence continues at coordinate 105,057,994 of CM077647.1, read as the reverse complement.
TCGTGAGTAGGGCCTAAAACTACTTGGGTCAGGTCCATGGCCGTCATGGAGGCCATGAACTCCCGAGCTGCTCCAGAGCTTCACCCGCCGACGACAAGTTAAAGTCCCCCATGACTACCAGTCTGGGGGTCTCAACTGCTGCCTCGGCTATCACCTCTAGGAGCTCGGGCAGGGCTGTTGTTGCATAGCAAGGAGCCAGGTACACAACTAACACGCCCAACTGCCTCCCTAGGCCCCATGTCACGCAGAGAGATTCACACCCGGTCGTCTGAGGGATTGTGGTCTCCTTTGGCTCCAGACCTTCCTTAACCATAATCGCCACTCCCCCACCCATCCCTAGGGCCCTAGGCTGATGGAAGGTGTGGTAACCTGGTGGGCACATTTCCACGAGGGGTAGACCCCCTTTGTGGCCCAATCAGGTTTCCATTATACCCACCAGGTCATAATCCTAAAATTTAGGATTTTAATTGTTTTAACTACTTTTAGCACAGACTTAATTATTTAATTATATTTTATATTGTGTCTATTTGTTGTGGGTTTATATTCTTTCTGTGCACCGCCCTGAGTCCCACTTGGGAGAATAGGGCGGTATATAAATCTGAATAATAAATAAATAAATAAATAAATAAATAAATAAATAAATAAATAAATAAATAAATAAATAAATAAATAAATAAATAAATAAATAAATAAATAAATAAAATTACATCTTTTATTTTTTTAGAAAAGGAAAGAAATGGGAAGGGGAAAGAGAAAAGAAGGGAAGCTTTGCTATAGTATAAATAGGGGAGAAAGTAAGGGAAGCATACTTTATCCAGCCAGGGCAGATAGTGAAAGGATAGGAAATATAAAAGCTGAATGGAGCAGAAGTTTTAAGATTAACGGTAGTCCATTATAAAACTGACATTTTATAAAATAATACAGAGAACAAAGCAGGCCAATAGAAAAGGATCAGCTGGTAGGCATGGCTATGAGCAATGGGAGAGGAGGAGACAACCAAAGTTGTGGGTGGGCTGGACTGGACTGAAAATCAGAAGTGCTTAACATAGCTCTGGTTGAAAAACAGCAGTTTTCAACTGGAGCTGTAAAACAGACACATGGACTAATTTGGAATGGGCTTGACTTATTACTATCCCCTGTTCCAGAACTCAAGAAGAAGTGGCTTGGCTCATCACTATACTGGTGATGGGCCAAGCAGAAACTGAAGAAGTATCTTGTGCTTTTCCCTAGGCATAATTTATCCCCTAGGCATAATTCATCCCAAACTGGACATTGTTTAAAGTTCATATGTCTTCATTTATTGAGAGCAATTAGCCATCCAATAGCTACAAAGAAATACTGAAATGAAAAGACTTAATTATTTTCATAGCAGTTACATATACTTTGCTTTGTGACAGTCATATTGATTGTAAAAGCCCAAAATAAACATTAGATATAATTTATCTCTTTTAAAAAAAACAAGCAAAACGAGCTAAAGATATTTACTCTTTTAGCAATCCACAAAAAAAGTGCACAAGAGATATTGGTTTAAAAAATATATTCTAAGAAGGTGAAAATAACAGAATAACTGAGTTGAAGGGACCTTGGAACTCTTTTAGTCTGACTCCCTGCACAAGCACATATATCATTCTGAATAAATGGCTGTCCAATCTCTTCTTTAAAACCTCTAAGTGATAAAACACCTACAATTTCTGACAGCCATTCATTCCACTATTTTATTACTGTCGTGGTCAGGAAATTTCTCCTTAGTTCTAGGTTGGTTATCTCCTTGATTAGTTTCCATCCATTAGTTTCTATTCCATTCAACAAAACCTGGAAAATAGATTGGCCTTTCTTCTTTGTGGCAACCCCTCAAATATTGGAACATTGCTATCATGTCACCCCTAAGCCTTCTTTTCACTAGACTAGACCAATTTGAGCAACCATTCTTCGTGTGTTTAGCCTCCTAATCATCTTTGTTGCTCTTGTTGACACTATTTCCAGATTCCCAACATCTTTTTATGTTTTGGCACCAAAATTGATGCAATATTGCAAGTGAGCTCCTACCAAGGCCTTATTAAGTGATATTAACACTTCATGTGATGTTCTTTCTATCCCTCTTTTAATGCTGCCTAGGATTGCATTGACTTTTTTGGTGGCTGCAGCCAGCTTCTGGCTCATATTTAAATGATTATCAATCATTTAATATTAGCATTTAAATATGATTAGGATTCCAAGATCCCTCTCATAATTACTGCTATTAAGGCAGGTTCCACCTATTGTATACCTGTACATTTGTGTTTTCTTGCTTAGGTGTAAAACCTTATTTTCATTTTGTTCTATAGCGCCTAGTGTTCAAGTCTGTCAAGATCTAACTGAATCTTGAGCCTATTATCTGGAGTGTTGATTAAACCTGTCAGCTTGTACAATCTGTAAATTTGATGAGTTCCTTTCTGTTCCCTCATCTAAATCATTTATGAAGATATTGAAGAGTACTAGGTCTAAGACAGAATCTTGTGGTGTCTCAGTGCCTACTTCTATCCATGTACCTGTAGTTCCATTAAAGATTAGATGTTGAGTGCAGTTTGTCAGGCAGAACGATGAAAGTTGAGTGCAGTTTATCAACCAAAAGGGGGGGGGGGGATCCTTTTTACACTGTGCAAATCTCCCCCAAACGGCCTGTTTTTTGCGAAAATGCCCTATTTTTTTTCAAATAAAAGGCATGAATAGCCTTGGGGGGGGGGCTTGCAGAGTGCTCCTGAGGGGGTGAGGGGCCCAAAACGAGGAAAAATTGCCTGTTTATATCTAAATTTCAGATACGTATTTCTGGATAATCTATATACCACCATGAAATATGCCTGAAATGGAAGCAAATAAGATTAGATCACTTTATTCCCTGGCCATTTTAAGCCATGTCTCCCTTCAGCCCATCTATATCCCAAGTAGTAAATCTTAAATTTGTAAAAGCTTCAGAATTCAATTTAAATCATTGGTATTTTGGACAATAAATCTGGTTTTGCTAGGTTTTTCAGACTGTGTAATCATCAGAACTGTGCTGAAAGTTAAACTAGCTTAGAAATTTCAGAGAGATCTAACTCTGTTATGGGGCAAAAGAGGGTTTCTAGCAAAGCTAGAAGGAAAAGAATTTGCCCCTACATGGAACAAAATTATAATTTCATGAAGCTCACAAATAGTACTCTTTTTTTTTTTTTTGAAGTTCGCATATAAACTGATCCAATTTAAATGCTTTCACATGCTATTCTTACATGTTTGTTTGGAAGCTTTGGAACTTGTAATTCAGGGTTTGTTTTATTATTATAGTTTATAAGAACTTCTGGATGGATTAAAATAGATAGCTAAGTAAACTCAATTCCGTAAAATGCAAGTCTGAATTTTCAAGGAATTACGTAACATCCTGGAATCAGATCAGCAAAGTTGACGTTTTTATCGTACCCATTTTAAAAAATACAACTCCATGAAAGTTAAAATATAATAAAAGTGCCCTATGCTTGAAGGCTCTGCTCCAAGTAAGTACATGAGTCTCTTTTATCTTGTGTATATTTTGGGAAAGTGATTGCAATATAGAGATCTACTTATACACACTATTTTCCATTATCTGGAAACTTGCCTATTTACTTTCCTGGTTTCAATCAATTTGTATTTTGTTTTCTTTGAATTCATATATAGATAGACAAAATGGAATCAGGAAAAGTGCTGCTGCCAGTGTGTGTATGTCAAACTAATGACTGTCTTCAGTCTTCAGTTTTGAAATGTTGTGTGCTTCACCCTCAACCTTAACTCCCATGCTCATTTACCACGCCTTTGATATAATTTTAAAAAAATATGTTTATCTAATTAAAATTTGTTTTAATTCTTCCAAACCATTATATTATAAGGAGCTTATCATCTAGTCCAAATATTGAAATTGAAATGTGCTAGTGTTTCTATTAGCTATTGTCATCCTTAAATGAACTTAAAGTGAAAGAAATAAGTAAGGGGAAAGATAGCTTTCAAATACTCTTATCTTTGGCAGCCAAGTAGACTCATGGTAAAAAAAAAACATGTTGACTTCCTGGTGACGCTGCAGCAATAAGGAGCAGGATAAAGGAGTTCTCCTGGATACCCTTCCCTTTTCCAGCGTTTGGCGGTTTGATTTGGCTGTTGCAGATTGCGTTTGGATCAGCAAAAGAAGAGAGGATTGTGGGGCAGTTGCGAGGGTGGTGCAGACCTCCTAAAAAGAACCCAACTTCCCCCCGAGGTGCCAGCATTGGAAGAAAGCACCAAATACAGGTGCCCCTAAGCTGTAAGCTCACCACCATCTGAAGCCGATTATCATCTTACTACAACCATAAGAGGCTTGCAATAGACACTGAAGATCAGACTCTATTTTATTACCTCTATCCTCATTGGATTGATGTTTGAATAACAAGCCAGAGATCAAATAGCGGCAGAAAGAAGGAGGCTGTTAAAGGGGGGGGGGAGTTGCTGAGGGGGGGGTTGAGTGTGACTCAGCCATTTGCATCTCCATTAAAGCCGGGAGAGAGAAAGAAGAAGGTGGAAGAAGGTCAAAGGAAGTAAAACAAAGGCTGAACTCTGTGAAGCTGTGACACATAAGAACTGGACTACCACCTAGTGGCTGATACTTGAAATATACTTTTTTTTTAAAAGGAAAACTTTCTTTCTCCTCTAGGTTCAAACACTGAAACTGAATGAACTTGATGATATTTCATTATTCCTGCTTGTGATCAGTGATTAGTGATCTGATTGAGGTAATTATCAATCAATTAAGTAGTCTTGTATTATTACACTTTTTAAAAAAGCACAAAAAATTAATTAACTGGATGGACTAAGATTTTTGGATTGATTAGGTGTTTTAAGTCAATTAACCGATAGATTGATAACTATAAGTATTGTAATTGTTAAATTGTTACTAATTAAATTGTAATAGATTAACTATTACAATAGATTATAAAGTGATTATAAATTGAACATAGATTGTTTATAAATTATAGACTAATTATAAAAAGAATAAATAGACTACAAACTAGAAATTGTTTATAGACTGAGCATATTGGATAGACTGGGTGAGAAGTAAAATTATAAGATTGACATAAGTAGCTAACCTAGAACACTGCAAATAAGTACTTCAGAGCAGTATACTGGATAATGAGAACAAAGAGTAGGGGGGGAGTATATGGCGTATGTTGGAGCGGAGGAACCTCTTTTGTCTGACAAAGATGGCAAGAAACACAATTAATGATAAGAGGATGACACTGACAGTTCCATCAGCCTCATCCCCAGTTACGACCCTTCCAATGACACGTAAATTAGTGGATGACATGACCTCAACAGATACAGCTTCTAACACTACTGAAATACCCTCAAATCTCCAGGACATACTTAAAACATTACAAGATACCATGACGATAATGGTGAAAAAACAAGAGGTAACAACTAAAGGAATAGACGAAATGAAATCAGAAGTAACGGTGGTAATTGATGAATTATGACAAATGAACCTCAAAGTGGAAGAGATGAACCTGGCAGTAGCATTGTATGGAGAGCGGATTGAGGAAATAGAGACTAAAATGGGGAAAAGTGGAAGAGAAGGTTACACGGCTGGAACTAAGGCAATTTAGAGTTAACAAGAAGCTGGAAGATGAATTAATATTTATGGAAATGGACAGAGCAGCATTTTTCCTACGGTTTCAAAATGTTTTGGAAGAAAAGGATGAGAATTTGGATCAAATTATGACAGACATTGTGGCAGAGATTACAGGAAAAGACAAAGAATAGTAAATCAGTGCATAGACTAAACCTTCTGGGTATATACTAGTTACGTCAGGCGTCATAACCTACCAAAAGAAATTCATATACGCTGCAATAAGAAGACACTATGTGATGAGGTATTGCGGGTAGCGAGAGATCAGAAAATAGAATACAAAGGATGAGAAATAAACATACTTTGTCAGCTACCGAGACGAGTTAGGGAAATAGGGAAAAGTTACGAATTTCTTACAAGAAGACTACAGAAGACGGGAATACGTTATAGATGGCTGATACCAGATGGATTGATTGTAAGCTGGCAAGACAAGTGGATACGGATAGAAGACCTAAGAGATGCACAGGAATCCTTTGATGTACACTTTAAGACTGATAATCGGGAGGAGGAGAAGGAGGTAGAAAGTGGAAGCCAAGAAGAGTCACAGGAAACAGAGAGGATGAAGGAACAGAAAATGTTAAGTGAACAAAAGGAAGGCCAAATCGCAGGAGGCTCTGGACCCCAGATGGTGACAAGGCAGAAAAAGAAACTGATTGAAGGAACTAAATAAATAAACTGACCGGAGAAGGACCCTGGTTAATATCAATCAATATCAATGGCTTAAACTCACCAAATAAATGGGGGGGGGGGGAAATACAAAGGAAGCTGTTGCGGGGGAGATATCAAATAATAGGTCTACAGGAGGTACATATAAAAAAAAGGTACCAGAACGTACTCCTATGCCCTAAATTAGGTGATTTATTTGTGTCCCTAGCTGACCCCAAAAAAAAGAGGAGTAGCGATATAAATATTTGGAACCTAAACAAATTTTCGTTGATGAAGAGGGAAGATTTTTGCTGTTTGAGATTAAAATATGTCAAAGGAAGATCTTACTAGGAAATATATATGCCCCCAACTGCAACCAGAAATTTTTTTATAATATGATATATAATAAACTAAATGAACTTGACTATGAACATATTTGTTTAATGAGGGATTTTAATGCGGTTTTAGATACCACTAAAGATTATGCCAGGGGGGTGGGCATGGGAAATAGGAAAGGGGTAAGAAAGACACTGCCATCGATATGTGATCAAATTTGAGACAAATTTGGATTGGAAGATGTATGGAGAGCCACGCATCCGGGGAAGGCCCAGTTTACCTATTTCTCCCCTAGACACAAGACATGGTCTCGAATAGATATGATCTGGGCTACTCCAGAAATATTAAGATTGGCCATAGAAATAGAAATTGGACCTAATGAATGGGCGGACCCTAATCCAGTGACACTATGTTGGAAAGGAAAGAAGAATACGGGAAGATGGATAATGAGGACAGATTTGGTAAGGGAGAAATAATTTGTTATGGGACTAAAAAAAGAATTAAAGTTATTTTATGAGGAAAATAGGTGAGAAGACTCCTTGCTACAAACTATATGGGACACTATGAAAGCGGTTATAAGAAGATATACGATAACATTTTTGGTGCATAAGTGGAAATTGGAAAGAGAAAAAAGGGCCAAAATCTTAGAAGATTTAGAGAAAGAAGAGAGGGCATTGCAGGTAGACGCTGGTAATGAGAGTATAAGAGAGAGAAAAGAACTTAAACATAAACTAACATTATTAGATCAAGAAGAACTGGCAAATAAACTCAAACGGGGAGAGGCAACACTTCTTTGAGCATGCCAATAAAGCAGGTAAGTGGCTTTCCTATAGACTAAGAAAAGAGGCAGAAGCAAGAAAAATAGACGTACTGCAAGATGAAGAGGGAACTCTTGTGGGGAACATGGAGGGGAAAAAGAGGGTGATTCAAAACTTTTTTGAAAAACTATACCAAAAGGAGAGAATACATGAGGAGGTAGCATTTTCAGAAGTGCTGCCTGGGGGGCGTGGTTATGGCCGGATGAGGTGAGGACGTTTTCTCCACCTCGTAGGGCTTCTTTTTACCAACAAATGTGGATTAAAGTGATTAAAACGCGCCGCTGAGAGCTGGAAATGTTTATAGATGTTTTGGAAGGTCGGTGTGACTTGTAAATTGCTTTTTCAAAGTGATCGGACAACTCGAACTGCTTGAATTTCAAAGTTTTGTTTCTCCGTGGAGCAGAGAGTTGGCGAGCGGCCGAGGTAAGGGGGGTTACCCTTTGTCTCTGGCAAAGATCATTTGCATGCCTTTTGTCTTGCTACAAGGCGGTAAATACAAGCTGAAGTTTAAGAAAGAAGGAAGTTGGTGATGGCATGTGGATTATAACTCCTTTGAACTTTCTAATTCTTTTTAAGTGGACTGTGTGAGCTGAATGTAGCGGACAAGCTTTTTCGATTACACTTAAAATGGAGGCTTAAAAGTTAAATAAACTGGGGAAGCTCCCCTAGGCTTTTTTTTTTTTTTGGCTCTTTGGTGCATTTTAAGCCGGCTTAGCCTTATCTGATTTGGAACACTGTTTGCCCTTAGTCTTTAAGAGACCCTCTTGGCAAAGAAGTATAAATATAAAGTCTGTTTTGAACTGAAATGTCGACTCAACAGCCTTCAGAGCTGGAAAGGATCTTCGGAGCTTTGAATACAATTGGCGAAAAGTTAACCGGATTAACGGATCATGTGGCTAATTTGACATTGGAAGTTCAAAAAGCTAAAGAACAGATAAGTGAATTGAATGTTAGTTTTGTAAAGCAAAACGCGGAGGTGAAATTTATTAAAGATGAAATTGAACAAATTCATGCACACGACGCACAAATTGATCGTAAGATGGAAGGAATTTTTTATAAAAACCAGCAGCAAGATAAGAGAATTAGTCTTTTGGAGGAAGAAGCTAGAAAATTCAATATTGTTATACGTAATATTCCAGAAAATAGACCGGACGATTTGAAGCAGAGGGTGCTAAAATGGTTGAATGATTTTGGATTTGAATATACAGCAGCAAATTTAGTAAGTGTTTTTAGAATTGGTTATAAGAGGCAAGGTGGAGCGGTTAGAAATGTTTTAGTAAGATTTGCAAACCTTGGAGATAAACTAGAGGTTATGGCAAAAATAAGAGATCTGGAAGGTGTTCCTAAGTTTGAGGAGAAAGAGATTCAAGTTTTTCCGGATATTTCCAGGGAAGACAGAGCTTGGAGATATCATTTGAAACCAGTTACAAAGCTCTTGAGAGACAATGATATTAAGTACAATTGGAGGCCACTACAGCAACTTAAGTTTTTTTATAAAGGAAGGATGCATACTATTACTTCAGAAACAGATGTATTAAGATTAATTCGGGGGCTTGGGCTGATTGAGAAAGAGGAAGATTTGGTAGAAATTAAAGATTATATGCTTAAGACGGGTGGAGTACAAGAGGAATCCCCAATTTTGGAAGAAAGAGGTGCAACTGGCGGCCAGGATCCCAAGAGTTTAAAGAGAAAAGAAATTTCCCCGGCAGTCTCTGAGTATAAGAAAATTCGTGAAGATACTGAACGAACGCCAGACAAGATGGAGGATCTTAGTAAAAAGCAGGAAGCTGAGTCCGGGGTGAAGCCAGCCTTGTCTTCTTTTTTTGAAAGTGGAATTTAAAGAACAGCCCGAAGAGGTGATCCGACCATCGGCACGTCCCACTCCCCCGCACTCTTTATATAGAGGCGATATCTGATTGAGGATGTGGGGGATGAAGATTGCTTGTTATTTGTTGTGGTTGTTGTGTTTGATATTTGAGTTTTTTGTTTATGTTGTTTGTTATATATTGTTTGTGGAGTTTTATGTTTTTGTATGTCTTTTTTGTTTGGTGTTTGGTGTGCACATAAAGGAAGAGGAGGGGTCAGGCTTAAAAAAGTTACCGCTTAAATGCGGTTTATAAAAATAATGACATGGAACGTGAAAGGTACAGGCAATCATATAAAAAGGAAAAGATTGGAACTTAAATTTAAAAGGGATTCTCCAGATATATTATTTTTGCAGGAAACTCATCAAAAATCTGAGGATTTTAATAGAATGAATATTAAAGGTATGCAAATTTATGAAAAATCTTTTGGGACTTCCAAAGCTAGAGGAGTTGCGATATTGATATCAAATAGGGTACACTTCGAGAAAAAACAAGTAATTAGAGATGAGGAAGGCAGATATTTAATAATTACAGGGAATATTAACGAGCAAAAAGTGACATTGGTTAATTTATATTTACCGAATGAAAAACAAAAGGGATTTTTGGATAAAATTACTAAGATTTTGGAAATAGAAAGTGAAGGGAAAGTAATTGTGGCGGGAGATTTCAACCTAATTAGGGATAAAATTGATAGTAATAATCCTACCCGCTTTAGACAAACAAATAAAGGGGAAATTTTAAATAATTGGATGTTTCAAAACAGTGTGGCAGATGTTTGGAGAGAGTTGAAAGGCCCTGAAAGGGTGTATACATTTTGTTCTAAGGTACATAATACTTATTCAAGGATTGATTATATTTTTGTTTCTAAAGATTTGCTGAATAAAGTAGATAGAATAGATGTGGGAATTTTTAAGGATTCTGACCATGCAGAAGTCATGATGGAAATAGATTTTAATTTTGAGAAAAAGGAAAGAGGTTGGAGATATGATGAAAAATTGTATAAAAGGGAGGAGGATAAAATATGGATATTCCAAAAATGGAAGGAAAGTTGGGAATTGAATGATAATGAAGAGGTCAAATTTGAAATTGTTTGGGATACCATGAAAGCCATATTTAGAGGAGAAAGTATTAAATTGTCAAGCAGGAAATATAGAGAATACAAAGCAAAAATTGATCAGGATACAAGACAAATTAAGATATTGGAGAACCAATTCTCACTTACGAAAGATAAAAAATGTTTGGAGGAATTGACCTTATTAAAAACTAAATTGATAGAAGAAGATATTGAATTGGTTAAAAAAATTTAAGATATTTGAATAGGGATTTTTTTGAATTTAGTAATAAAAATTCTAGGTTATTGGCAAAGACGGCGAAAAATAAAACTCAAAAGAGAGAAATTGGTTCTCTGATAGATGATAAAGGTATAAGGTGTTATAAGAGATTGGAGAAATGTGAAGTAGCTAGGAATTTTTTTCAAAAATTATACTTAAAGAAATCAATTGATTTAGAAAAATTGAAGAATCATCTTGGAAAATATGGTATGAAGATAGATCAAACATACAAAGACTTGATGGAAAGAGATATTACACAGGAGGAAATTAATGAAATAATACAAGAGTTAAAATTAGGGAAGACCCCAGGAGAAGATGGATTACCTGCTGAATTTTATAAAGATTTCAAGGAACTAATAGTACCAAAACTACAAAAATTATTCAATGGAATTTTACATGGTGGAGAAGTCCCGATGTCATGGAATAAGACAGTAATATCTATAATTCCTAAACCGGATAAAGATCTTGAGAGGATCGAGTCCTATCGACCTATTTCTTTAATCAACCAAGATGCTAAAATATTTACAGCTATTATAAGTAATAGATTAAATAGTTTTATAGATAAATATATAAGTTATAACCAAGTAGGGTTTGTTAAAGGTAGATATATGAGTGATATAATTAGAAGAGTATTGAATATTATAGATGTAGCAGAGAATAATGGAGATGAATTAGGTATAATATCGTTAGATATTTTTAAAGCTTTTGATTCTGTACAATGGGATACTATAAAAGTAATTATCGAGGCATTAGGCTTTGGTAATAAATTTATACATGTTATTTCAAAACTGTATCAAAAAAGCAGTGCAAAGGTAAAGGTGAATGGAATAATGACGGAAGAGATTAAATTGGAAGCAGGCACGAGACAAGGATGTCCCTTGTCTCCAACATTATTTTTGTTAGTTATGGAAATTTTGATTAAATTGATAGAAGCAGATGAAGAGTTGGAAGGTTATAAGGGATATAAGATAAATTTGTATGCGGATGACACTTTGATTATTTTGAAAGATATAGAGAGAGATTTAAAGAGGATAAATAAACATTTGATAGAATTTGAAGAAATGACAGGTTTAAAGGTAAATTGGTCAAAATCTGAATTACTAATGAATAAAGATGGTAAGGAGTGGGAGAGTATGCAAGAACAATTTGGGATAAGAGCTAAGAATACATTGAAATACTTGGGGATAACACTTTCACTTAAAGTTAGAGATTTTAAAAAAATTAATTATGAGGTGATGCTGAAGGAAGTAGAAAAAAAGATAGATAAATATAAAGAGATAAAGTTGTCTTGGTTTGGTAGAATTGCAATGTGTAAAATGATGTTATTACCAAAGTTTAACTTTTTATTTGAGATGCTACCATTAAATTTGACAGAGAAAGATATAGAAGAATATCAGAAGAAATTAGATAAATTTTGTAATGGTGGGAAAAGACCAAGATTAATGAAGAAATTGTGGTATCAAAATCAAAAAGAGGGTGGATTGGGAATTCCCAATCTACTTAATTATTATCGGGCATATAATATTAGAACTGTGATAAAAATACTTAAAGGTGGAGATGGTCATTGGGGAGATCTGGAGTTAAAAGATATTAAGAGATTTGGGTCTATATGGTTTTTAGATAGAGCAAAAACAAAAAAGACAATTAATAGTTATTGGTTAAAAGGGTTGAGTAAAACTTGGAATAAATTTGTTAAAAAATTGATTCCGGATATAACGTTTTTGGGAAAGACAACTGAAAGTTGGCCGATTAAAACCAATATAAGTCGGAACAAAGTAATTGAAGATGAAAATATAGGAAATATAGTAGATTGGTTAAGAGCCTTAGGAACTGAAAGTAGGAAGAAAAAAGTAATTCAAAAATTGGAGTTAAATTGGTTTGAAAAAATACAGGTAGAAAAATGGAATATGAAAGTAAGGGGAATATGTAACATAGATAGAAGTAAAACTAAGTTTGAAAGTTTAGTATCTCAAATTATTAAAGATGAAACCGGGTTAAAAGGACTCGTCAGTAAGATATACAGGATTATAAACTTTGATGGAAATCCACAAATGGTAATGAAAAAGAATTGGGAGGAAGATCTAAAGATTAAAATATTGGATTTGGATTGGAATGAGAATTGGAAGAGTCGGATTATGAGGACTTTATCTATAAGGATTAAAGAACATAATTTTAAGGTTGTTTGGAAATGGTACTGGACCCCACTAAGATTATCACTGATAGATAAAAAAATGAATGATAAATGTTGGAGATGTAATACGGAATTGGGAACTTATGAGCATATGTGGTATAAATGTGTGAAAATTAAAAAGTTTTGGCAGCAATTAGAAGGAACAATGTGTGAAATGATGAAAAGAATAATAATATTGAGACCAGAAACTATATTGTTATTGATAATTAATGAACCAGAGTTAACAAAACACGAGAAAGAACTGATTAGAATTATGATTATAATGGGTAGAATTGTAATAGCAAGATATTGGAAAATAGAGGTAAATATTAAAATAGAAGAATGGTATTGTGAAATGTGGAAATTAGCCTTAAATGATAAAATGACGTGTGATATTAAATTTAGAGAGGGGGTTTATAAAAATGATATCTTTTGGAAGACTTGGAAGCCATTTGTGGACTATGCACTTGGAACTTTGGACGTCTCGACGCCTGTACCGAGGGAACGTGGATTTTGGAGATCCTAAAGATAATAGACGACACTTGAAACCAACTCTTCCTTTTGTTTTGTACAGCACTGGGTGATATATTGTAAAACAGTATAAAAATTTTAAAAAAAATATAAAAAAAAAAAAAAAAAAAAAGAAGTGCTGCCTGTTCCTTGTGCAGGACCTACCAGGCAGGCAGAGCTCAAAAGCCTCAATGCGTGGATGAGGCGATGGTGTCGGGAGGAGGGCTTCAGATGTGTCAGGAACTGGAGAACATTTTGGGACAAGCCAAACCTGTTCAGAGGGGATGGGTTGCACTTGAACCATGATGGGAAAAGATTGCTAGCACTCAATATCAAAAAGGCTGCAGAACAGTCCCCTTGGGGGGAGGACGCGGTATATAAAAATAAAATATTATTATTATTATTATTATTATTATAGAACAACTTTTAAACTGATAACTGGGGGAAAGCCGACAGGAGCTGGTCAGCATCCGGTTCGGGAAAGTGTTTACTTGAGTAGTGAGGAGGATGCAATAATTACTGAGCAGAGCGAGGAGCCAGGCACAAGCACTCTAGCAGAAGGATATAAGAAGCAGTCTAAGGATGCAACTGGACTCAAAAGACTGCATCAGAAAAGTATATATAAATGCCTGTATGCAAATGCCAGAGGTCTCCGGAACAAAATAGGGGAGCTGGAATACTTAGCAATAGACAAAAATATTGATATTATTGGTATCACCGAAACCTGGTGGACGGATGATAACCAATGGGATACAGTCATCCCAGGCTACAAACTGTACAGGAAGGACAGGAAGGGACAAACGGGAGGTGGTGTAGCCTTGTATGTCAAAGAAGAGATAAAGTCATACGAATTGGCATATCGAGGTGATTTAGAGTTACCACTAGAAACTCTGTGGGTAAGACTATCAGGCCAAAAGAATGGTCTAACAGTAGGCATATGTTATCGGCTTCCGACCCAAGTCCCCAAGAGAGACTGGCAGTTGGAGAATGGGAAGCATCAAAAAAGGGAAGCCTAGTTATAATGGGGGATTTCAATTACCCTCACATAGACTGGGTGAACTGTTGTTCAGCACATGACAAAGAGATAAAGTTCCTAGATATGCTAAATGATTGTTCCCTGGAACAGATGGTTGAAGACCCAACTAAAGGTACAAGAATCCTTGACTTGGTTCTGAGCAATATACAGGATCTGGTGCAAATGTTAATGTGACTGATCCAATAGGGAACAGTGACCACAACACAATTATTTTTAACTTAATCATAGACTGCAAATCACCGATAAAATCTAACACAGAGACCTTAAATTTTCATAAAGGAAATTTCCCAAAGATGAGGAACTAGTAAAAAAGAAGCTGAAAGGGAGAATTGAGAAAGTCCAAACACTCCATGAGGCATGGAGGCTGCTCACAAAAACAATAACAGAGGCCCAATTGGAATGTATACCTAAAAGGAAAAAGGGCACCGGTAGTTTCAAGAGGACTCCGATGTGGCTTACAGGAGCTGTTTGGGAAGTGATCAAAAGCAAGAAAAGCTCATTTAAAAGATGGAAGGCTTCTCCAAATGAGGACAACAGGCAGAAACATAAATTCTGGCAGAACAAATGCAAGGCAACAATCAGGAAAGCAAAGCAAGACTTTGAGGAGCGTTTAGCTAAAAACACTCAAAGAAATAACAAGGACTACATTAGAAGTAAGAACACAACTGGGAAGGCCATTGGACCATTAGATGACAATGGAAGGCAAGGGATTATTAAGGAGGAAACAGAGATTGCAGAGAGACTCAATGAATTCTTTGCTTCAGTATTCACTGAAGAAGACAGAGATCACATGCCTAAAACACAGCCTATCTTTGTAGGGAAGGAAACTGAGGAATTAACCCAGATAGAAATAACCAGGGAAGAGGTCCTTGCATGTCTTGTTAAACTAAACACTAACAAATCACCAGGACCAGATGGCATCCATCCAAGAGTTCTCAAGGAACTTAAAGATGAAATTGCTGATGTCTTTGCCAAAATATATAATTTTTCCCTCAATTCAGGCCTTGTGCCAGATGACTGGAAGGTAGCGAATATAATACCTATCTTCAAAAAAGGATCCAGAGGTGATCCAGGAAATTACCAACCGGTCAGCTTGACAAGTGTCCCAGGTAAAGTGATGGAAACCATCTTAAAAGATAAAATTAATAGGCACGTAGAAGAGAAGGCGCTGCTGAAGGAGAGTCAACATGGCTTTTGCAAGGGCAAATCATGCCTCACTAATCTGCTGGAATTTTTTGAGAGTGTCAACAAGGACGTGGACAAAGGAGATCCAGTTGACATTGTTTACCTGGATTTTCAGAAGGCCTTTGACAAGGTCCCGCACCAAAGGCTCTTAAATAAACTTGCCAGTCATGGAATAAAGGGACAGGCCTTGTCCTGGATTAGCAACTGGCTAAGGGACAGAAAACAGAGAGTAGGATTAAATGGACACTTCTCCAGGTGGAGGGAGGTAAAGAGTGGGTCTCCCAAGTTTCAGTACTGGGACCCCTGCTCTTCAACCTTTTCATAAATGATCTAGAAGTAGGAGTAAACAGCAAGGTAGCCAAATTCGCTGACGACACTAAATTATACAGGGTAGTAAAAACTGAGAGAGTGTGTGAGGAGCTCCAGAGGGATCTCTTGATACTGGGGGAGTGGGCAAACCAGTGGCAAATGAGCTTCAACATTAGTAAGTGCAGAGTGATACATGTTGGGGCAAAAAAACCCAACTATATCTATAAACTGATGGGGTCTGAACTCCTTGCAACTAACCAGGAAAGGGACCTTGGTGTCCTGGTGGACAGCTCAATGAAGATGTCAACCCAGTGTGCCGCAGCAGTGAAAAAAGCGAACTCATTGCTAGGGATCATTAGGAAGGGTATAGAAAATAAGTCAGCAAGTGTCATTTTGCCTTTTTATAAATCTATGGTGAGGCCCTATCTGGAGTATTGTGTACAGTTCTGGTCACCATACTTTCAGAAGGATATTATGGAAATGGAAAAGGTGCAGAGGAGGGCAACCAGAATGATTGGAGGCTGGAACACCTTCCTTACATCTGAGGCTGCAACGGCTGGGCCTCTTCACTCTAGAACGACGGCGCCTGAGAGGTGACCTGATTGAAGTCTTTAAAATCATGCATGGTGTGGACAAAGTAGAAAAGGGAAAACTGTTTTCCCTATCGCACAACACTAGAACTAGGGGGCACTCCATGAAACTTTTGGAAGCTAGACCTCAAACAAATAAAAGGAAGTACTTTTTCACCCAGAGGATCACTGGTCTATGGAACTCCCTGCCAGAAGAAGTGGTGACAGCTGTCAGCCTCGACACCTTTAAGAAAGGATTAGATGAGTTCATGGAGAACAAGGGTATCCATGGCTATCATTATGAATGCCTAAGGACACCCTCCGGGATGGAGAGATAGGCAGCATATTTCTCAATGCCATTTGCAGGGAATCATGAGCAGGTGAAGATATCTGCTTGGGAATACCCTGAAGCAAATGGTGAGCCACTGTGTGAGACAGAATGCTGGACCAGATGGGCTGTGGCCTGTTCCAGCAAGGCTATTCTTATGTTCTTATGTTCTTAAGCTATTCGAGCACTCTATAAGTCACAATATGCTAATTGAAGGTGAAACAACAAAAGAGATACAAATAGGCAGGGGGATGAGGCAAGGGTGCCCGATGTCCCCACTGCTGTTTATTCTAACATTGAAACCTCTATTAAATAAAATCAGGCAAGATAAAGGAGTAAAAGGAATTAAAATTAGAAAAGAAGAATTCAAATTACAAGCGTTTGGTGACAATCTTGTTTTTATATTAGAAGATCCAATGATATCGGGACCAAATTTGCTCACAAATATTGAGGAATTCGGTGCTGTAGCACAGGGGTCCCCAACCTTTTTTGCACCAGGGACCGGTTTCATTTTCAAGAAAGTTTTGCGGACCGGCTGAGTGGCTCAGCTGTCATGTGACTGGGTGGGCGTGGCCAACTTGGAAAATGTGAAACTCACTTAACAATGGTCTTGGTTAACAACCAAACCTTTGGGCTCAATTGTGGTCATAAGTTCTTTCTTTCTTTCTTTTTCTTTCTTTCTTTCTCTTTCTTTCTTTCTCTCTTTCCCTCTTTCTCTTTCTCTTTTTCTTTCTCTTTCTTTCTCTCTCTTTCTCTCTTTCTGTCTCTTTTTTCTCTCTTTCTCTCTCTCTCTTTTTCTCTCTTTCTTTTTCTTTCTCTCTCTTTCTCTCTCTCTCTTTCTTTCCCTCTTTCTCTCTTTCTTTCTCTTTCTTTCTCTCTCTTTCTCTCTTTCTGTCTATATTTCTTTCTCTCTTTCTGTCTTACTTTCTCTTTCTCTCTCTCTCCCACTTTTTTTCTTTCTTTCTCTTTTTCTTTTTCTTTCTCTCTCTCTATCTCTGTCTCTCTCTTCTTCGTCCGCCCATCTGTCACTCTATGTGTGTCTGTCTGTCTGTCTGTCTGTCTCGCATTCACGCACTTAATTACTCATTCTGTGTCTCTCTCTTTCTCTCCCTCCCTCCCTCCCTCTCTCTCTCTCTGTGTCTGTCACTCTCTGATTCCCCCCTCCCTCCCTGTCTCTCTCTGTGTCTGTGCCTCTCTCTGTCTGTCGTCGTCCTCCCTGCGGAGCCTCCTCAGCACGGCCCACCGCGCTCACTCGCCATAGCCCGCCCGGCTGCAGTGCTGGGTCGCTCATTGGCTCACTCAGGTTCCTTCCAGGAGCTGAGAAGCCTCTGTGTGGGGGGGTGGGGGGAAGGAACGGCAGCCCCTGGAAGACAACGAGTGGCCGGCATGCCGGCTATGGAGGCTCCGCAGGAGGAAGGGAATCGGTGGCCGGTAGGGAGGGCTGCTGTGGCGGCACCCAGGAGTCCCACCGTCGATGAGTGTGGAGGAAGAGCCGCACTCCAATGGCGCGAACAGCTGCACCTGCGCTCTCCCGCACACTCTGCCCAGGGGGCTGCCCCCTCCTCCCTCCTCCTCCTCTCCGGCCCTGCGGCCCGGTTCCTACCAAGCCACGGACTGGCACTGGTCTGCAGCCCGGGGGTTGGGGACCCCTGCTTTAGCAGGTCTGCAAATTAATAGAGATAAAACTAAATTGCTAGCAAAAAATATTAAGGGGACACGGAAAATGGAGTTAGAAAATACACTGGCAATACAAATTGTTAAAAAAATAAAATATTTGGGTATATGGTTGACTTCCAAATGTTCTGCAATAAGGAGAAACAATTATGACAAACTCCTCTTACAAATGGAACAGGACTTAGACAGGTGGAGGAATGTACAACTATCCCTGCTAGGAAGAGTGGCAGTGATAAAGGCACATGTGCTGCCAAAATGGATATACCTTTTCCAAATGGCTCCTGCAAGATTAGAGAGGAATTTTTTTAATAAAATGGACCAGATAACTGGCAAATTCATTTGGCAAGGGAAAAAATCGCGTATTAAAAGAAAAATGATGCAGGAGCATAAAACAAGGAGAGGCTTGGGGCTTCCAAATTGGGAGTGGTATTATCAAGCCTCTTGCCTGGTTTGGATAAAGGACTGGATAACACTAGAGAGAAAATGCATACTAACAATCAAAGGCTACAATTTACAGCAGGATGGCACTACTTTCTTTGGCCAACAAAAGAAGGTCAATACAAGTATTTTATGAACCACTATGTAAGGGGATGTTTGATTAAGATATGGGATAAGACTAAAGGACTGATGTATAGTAAGACTCCATACTGGATTGCGACTCTTGAAGCAATCATGTACCCAACTCTATTTAATTTGGACAAACTTGTGACTTATAGGGAACTGCTGGATGGCGGAGGTAATCTTAGGTCCAAAACAGATTTAAACTCACGGGGAATTAATTTGGACTGGTGGGCATATACGCAAATGCAATCAAGATACCAGAAAGACAAAGCTACATGGGAAATTTTCACTTCCCCACAAGAATTCGATAAGGCCCTTTTGGAAACTAATAAAAAATACAATACAATACAATACAATAATACAATACAATAGCAGAGTTGTAAGGGACCTTGTAGGTCTTCTAGTCCAACCCCCTGCATGGGCAGGAACCTTATACCATTTCAGACAAATGGCTATCTAACATCTTTTTAAAGACTTCCAGGGTTGGGGCATTCACAACTTCTATACATTCACAATAGAAATACATTCACAAATGTATTTCTAAAGTATATAACCTCTTGCTGACACGAAATATAGGTGACGAAATCGTCAAAGACTCGATGATTGCCTGGGGGAGAAATTTCGGGTATTCACTGGATCTTGAAAAATGGCAAGAAATATGGAATAAAACAGTAAAATTAATGATGGCAGTGTCTTTTAAAGAAAATATGTATAAGATGCTCTACAGATGGCATATACCACCAGCAAGAATCACGAAGATGTTTCCTGGAAGGCCTGAAGAATGTTGGAAATGCAGTCAGCCAGGGGCACATTCTACCATCAATGGTGGACATGTCCACAAGCCCAAAGATATTGGAGTAGGATAAAAGATTGGCTTACGGAGATTATAGGAACCACCTTTCAATTAAAACCAGAGGCTTATTTATTGGGGATAAACCCCGGAGGTATAAGGAAGATAGACTGGTATTTTTTCACACACATTACCACTACAGCCAGAATAGTATACGCACAGTTTTGGAAAGGGAAAGAACTACCATCAGACCAACTAATTATTAACAAAATCTTCTGGTGTGCTGAATGCGTCAGACTAACATATACTCTTAAAGACAGACAGGAAGCAATATTTTATCAAAGTTGGGGAAAATGGAGGTAAAGAGATTACGGGATGAGCAATAGGAAAGGATATAAAATGTAGATATGTAGATAGTAAATAAAATGAATGTATGGAGCAGTGGCAGTTATGGGGAATTGATAAATGTAAGATATAGTCAAATAGAAATAGCTAGAATAACTGGAAATGTAGTAAGATGGTATATGATGTTACTTGGTAACTATACATTAGGGGGTGAGTTTCTCCCAGTTATATCTATGTAGTTTTATTTTGTCAATGTCTTATTTATGTTCTTTTTTTCTGTTGCTAATTTACAATAAAATTATATAAAAAAACATGTTTAGATAAAGCCTACTAAGATATCATTTTGAGATTTTAATTTCATTAGAATTCTTTATATTCATTTTTTAGACCAAAGTTGTTATTTATTTGACTGCAAGCCACTGTAGTTATCTGAACTTTCACTATTATAGAAGTTTTAAAGCCTAAATTTATAGTACAAATTCGGAAATAAGAAGAAATAATCAATTGTCTGTATATTCCATATTAAATATAAAACTGCACTATTTAAAGAAAACTTATCCTGCATATTTACACTTGCTTAGAAGAATTTGACATTAAAACATGTTTCCCCTGAAAAATCTTGACACTTGGCTGACCTTGAAAGGGAAAACTGAAAAAAATAGATTGCTATGTTTAGTTCCCATGATTTTATGTAATTATTTAATTTCTTTAAGCTTTGCCATTACCACATCATTGCAGTGAAGTGACTTATTCAGAATAATGAAAAAATAAGAAATAACATTGAAATTGTTCATTTTTACTTACAATAAATATTAAGGAATAAATAAGTTCTAGCAAAGTTAATCACACAATCTTAATATCTGTTGCTTACTTATAATGTTATAATAGTGAAACCATATATCTAAACTAAGATTGGTTTTCTTTGTAAGAAAATTGTAATATGTTTATAATGTCTGAGTTCTCCTTCTACATTAAATATTATAGAGTCCAGCTTAGACCTTCTCAGAAACTACTCTGCTTCAATTCTGTAGGGAAAAGAACTGAAACTTCAAAAATCTATTATATTAAACAGTCCAAATTTGCCTACATTATTTTCAGTCTCTTCCTGTCTTGATTACATGTCAGTATATATTATTCTTTTCAGAAAAAAATATTTAGATTTTTGTTCATAGGTGGTTTTAGTTTTGGCCACTACATTATAAAAAAAATGTTGAGACTACAGAGAGGGCAGAGAAGAGCAACAAAGATGAGTAAGGGACTAGAGGCTAAAACATATGAAGAACAGTTGCATGGCTAGACTTTGTCATCCAAAAGGTAGAGGCGGGAACTACAGGAAAAGCTACACTAGATCGAATTCTTACTATTAGAAAAGATGTAATAGAGGTAGTTGAAAATGCCAGAATCTTGGGTGACAGTGACCACGTCATATTGGAATTCAATATAATGAAAACACAAGCAATAGAACATAATGCAGTTAGTGCCTTGAACTTCTTCCTTTCTTTCTCAGCATGGCATATTTATTTTTTCCTTTGGGATGCAGCTGAATGGTGATAAAACTTACAGAACTCCAGAACAATAATTGAGGATCTGTGCTTTAGTTAAGTTTTAGAATCAGAATTGGATGCTTTGCCATACTTCAAATACCTAAAAATACATTCTGAATTGTCTCAAGCTGCCTTTGATTTCCAGAACTGGAGAACATTTCCAAAAGTGCTATATGTACACATATCTTCTCATCAATACCACAAGCACATTTGGATGGATTTTATGTTATGAACTGCCTGATAAAATAAGCAAGATTATTATGTTGTTAAGATCAGATATGGTTTTTATTGTAACCATTTTGATGCAAACCTATTCTTCATAATACTCTTTAGGAAAAATCATAAAATATCCCCCTCTCTTTATTTCCTTTCCCCAGGGAAGGCAAAGAACCATCCATAGAAGCTAAATCAATACCTGTCTCCCAGCCAAGTAATCCCTATTAGAAGATGGGGCAGGCCGAATTGACAAGATTAAGGATTAAGTCAGAAAACAATAAACCAGACAGAATTCACATTCCCCACCTTTCACCAAGGCTAGCCTTGACCCTGACCACCATCCTGGAAACCAAATAGAGACAATTAGAATACAGAAAGGTAAATTATTAATCTAATCAAATAACCCCCACCAGGCATCTCAATCTCAAAGATTCAAAAGGGTATGAAAATCACTCTACTCCCCATGCCAGGCTGTTCAGCTGTCCCAGAACTGATGCTGAGTCACTTTGCTTCTGATTTCAAATAAACCAAGACCTCCTTTCCTCTAGCCTGCTTCCAAATTCATTGGCTCCTGCATCTTTTTCTGAGCTTGGAACCAAACCGGATTTTACCTCCAACAATTCTAATTCCCAATAACATCTTTCTGGATTAAAAAAAGGTACATAGGTTTGTCAATATCCTTCTCCATAGATAAGGAGTGATACCATCTCTGCAAGTAATTTTAAAATAAGCTTTTCCATTGTAAAACATATTCATGAGCATAGCAAAAACAAAATGCAGGAAATGGAATAGGGATATTTATCCTCATGTCTCTCTTCAAATAAATCTTATTTCAGTGCCTGGTGAAGTTTTAATTATCCCAAATTGTCAGAATATAAATTATGCTTAAAGCATGCTTTGCCTAGCCCATATTTATTGATTAAACCACAGGATTGTGTATTCAAAATTACATTCAGCTATTGTCAGCCTTTCCAGGTAGGTCAGCAAGAAACAGACCAAATGATTTTTTTAAATTCTATATTAACAAAATCTTGCAAGTCTGAAAATACAAATGTCCTTTTACCTATTTTTAGTCTGGTGAATTAGAATTTGTTCCTGATGTTTTTTTTATCTACACATTATTCTGTACAGTCCCCCTATGATCATTCCCAAGGTAGCATTGCTTCCCATCTACCCACCTCATCCATTTTACAAGATCCTTCCCCCATGTCCTTATAGCTGTCAAACATTAGTTCACAAACCACAGTCTTAAGCTTGTGTGATAATGTCAATAAAAATTAGAAGAATTGAATTATGGTATGCTTGGAAAGTTGTGGGAATATGAGCATTTTGTTTAGTTCAACCTGTAGTATTTTGCAGTAAATTTGCTAAAGAGTATCCAACTCAAGAGATTATTTAAATGTTTCTTCCAATAAAGTAAATTCATGTAAATCTGTCAACAGAGAATGTATTAAATAACAGTTATTGCAAAGTGTTATCTAATACCATCAACCAGCTGCTTGATTGATGGCATTAGAAGTAATTCTAAAATTGTGCCAAGAAAAGTTAAATAATTATGTAGTCAAAGAAGTACAACTAGTACTTTGGCTTCCTCTTCTCATGGATGTGTAAATTTAATGTAGAACTGTTAGTGAAGAAGATTTTAACTCCAGGCTTAGACTGAAATGGAAGTAGTTGCTATAACTAATGGCATAAAAGTGAACTATAAAATGGCATAAAGAAACATTTATGCATTATATAGTGTCTCCTTTCATTAGATAGAACTATCATATTAAGTGCTGCAAAATCTAGATAACCACAAATGGCAGGAAATAGTTGAGATTTCTATATCACTTTTCTTTGATGCCATCTACAGTAATTGTAATCTGGGTTCTATATTCTCTATTAATGTTCAGGAAGACCCTCAAGACTTAGTTATCCCACCAGACTTGAGGATGCCAGAGAACCAGCATTTTGAAGTGACTCCCCTACTGTGATTGATATATGATTGATATATTTACTCTCTCCATTTGTAGTTTGTATACCCTAATTTTAGATATGTTGATTTTTAATATATGTTATATATTAACGTTTGTCAATATTTTTAGAATAATGATTTTTACATTTTTGTTTTATTTGATTGTTTTATGGGCCCAGAATCATTTTTTGTGAGATAGGTGGCTATATAAATTTAATTCTTCAATTCTAATTTAAGTCCATTTTCTAATTTCTAATTTTATTTCTAATTCAGATGCCATAGCTCTTCCCTGACTTCCATTTCTATAATGAAAATGCAAATAGCTTCATGCAAGTAATATTCTATTGCCAATCACATGATCCGTGTCTGGCCTCATAGTTCTAAGAAATTACGTCCCACTGAATACAATGCAACAAATAAGAATACAGCATTGTACAGATGAAGCCTAAAAATATTTATTCCAACATTTTTTCCACATAGTTTACAAATGGTTATGGGTTGGATTTTTTTTTTTTTGCAAGGACTGACAAGATTAGGGTTAGAGTGCTGGAATTTCTAAAATTACCAGTGCATGTTGATTCTATGGGTATCTTATATCTTAGCTTCAAAACTGCCAATTTGCCTTTTGAACAGGGGAGGGGGTGGGGGCATTAAGCATATGCAAAACTACAATGGAATTTGCAATTTCTTTCCTTTTATGTCAGATGTTTGATTGCTCGGCTTTCTTCTGTGTTTACCTGCTGCTTTTATGAGCTGCTTAGGAATATGGTGTATTAGATAAATTTTAAAAATCCAACAGTCTCTCATAAAAATAACTCAAGGCACACTGTCACAATGTATGCACAAATAAGAAATCCATTATATATTGCTGTGATAATAGTACAATAATTGCAGTTTTCCTGAGGCTATCAAATGAACATGATTGGAATCAAATTTGATTCACAGAAGAATCACAGAAATGATTCGGCTCCGCAGATTTGGCTCCGCAGCAGCAAATACGAAAATGTTGCTCCTAATAAATGACTGGATTTCTTTTGAACTTTGTCTCAAGGTTCATAATTTAATTAGGGCATCTTTTGGAAACTTCACATTTACATTACACCAATATCCATATAACCACACCACAATTCCATTCATAAATGGCTCCAGTACTTTTGGGGGAAACCTGATCTTCTTAGCCTTTGGAAAGCTAGAGAGTCAAGATCATCCATATCTTCATGAGGAGGCTATTCCATAAGGCACGTGCCATGAGGCAGAGAACACTGGCTGTGAAGTCTGTGCCAAGTCACCCTACTGCAACCAAAGTGGCCTGAAGCATGCCCATTCTCCCAAATCTGGTAAGACAGGCAGAAACAATTGGGAATAGGAAGTCCCAAAAGTAACCTGGCCCCATGCTTTAATGATGACAATCAGCTCATTGAATGGAAGCCTATTGGAAGACAGTACAGCAAACGAACCAGGGGTTTCATGTGGCCATAGCAGGGTGCACTCACTAATGCATGACCTGCTGAATTCTGTACCAGCTGAAACATCCAAATATTTTTCAAGAGCAGCTCTTGATTAGCAAAATAGATTAAATTCCCAATCAATAAAACATCGATATTGGATGAGTCATCCAAACCACATGAATATTACTCAGACAAAACCATTATATCTAAGTAAAATTTTATATATTGTTTAAATTCAACAGCATGAAGCAAGCTGTACTTCTCCATGGAAGGAATTTGAGCATTGCCATCAAGAAGCCAATATTGCATATCTACATACTTTGAGCTATTTGCATTGATGGAATCCCAGAATCCCCACTAAGTAATGTTAAAGTAAGATTGCCCAATACTATAGCAAAAGATCATGCATTCTTCTGGAATTCTCCAAATAGTTATAGGGTCAGTAGCCACCAATGTTCTAACGTATACGTACAGTAATAAACTGGAAAATCATAAATATAATAATGTTAGTGCATCTAATGGAGAAGTCCAAAAATAAATTGAAAAAGCACTTTGTGAAAGCTTCTGGTTTTTTATTCAAAGATTTAGATCACGTTTTAGAAAATCAGAGAGATTGTATTAATTCAGATATTCATTCACTTATCATGACACATGACTTATCTCTGATAGATTATGTTAAAATAAATTTAAAAAATAATAGTAAAAATTTATCTGGAGAAAAATAATTTCAAAATAATCTATGCATAAATACAACACAATAATTCTCTTTGGTTGCATGATAGCAGTTTAGAAACTCATGATTAAAAAAAATAATGCTTAGCAGGAAGGATGAAAGAATATGTCATCTGAACTCACAGGATTCTATTAAGATTATAAATTAACTTATTCCATCAGAAATAATTCACCATTACTTACATAACATCCATTCAGGAAAAATTACAGGACAAAGCACATGATAAAAATTATGGCTGTGGTACACAGAATTTATTCAGCACCTTTGCCACTTAAAATTTGTTTTGTTTTATAAGTCACTAAATACAATTTAGAACTACTCTAATGGTTGATCTCATAGACAACAATGGTTACCTAATGTATGGGAATCTGGTTATCTTCAAAAATGAAGGGACTGCAGCACAGAAAACTCAAATCATGATGGACTGAAATCACATTTTCTTGTTTTTCCTATGGCTAAGATAGTAAAGGAAGGCTGTGGTAAGTCTCATGAATGCCATCATCTTTCTTTTTCATGTCCAATTTTATTTGTCCTGATTCAGTGTAGGTAAGGTTCAGATCCACTAGTGAGCAGTTAAATAATAGCTGAGAACTTTTATTATGTCATGAACTGGCTTCCCTTTTTTTGAAAGAAAATCCATCTGGTTTAGTTCCAAGCTGGGAGAAAGATGCTTGAAACAACATGGAGGCTGATTAGAAAGAGAAGCAGAACAACCAACCACATGTGATTCCAGGCAGCTGACAAAATGGAGTTGAGAGTGGGGAAGGGTTGTTTATACCTTCTTTGGGCTTTGTATTTGAGCTTCCTGTTCCTGTGCAAGAACATATCATTTATTATTATATTGGTTGTCAGATTCCTATGAGGTCATGTGGGGGTTATGTAGGGGTCATAGTTGGTTCTATAGGCAAAAGAGGAAATACAAATTTTAGGTGCTTGTTTGAGCTAATCTGGTCAACCTCTGTTTAACCTTATTGTTTATCTGGGCTCCCAAGTTTCTGTGACTTTGAAGTTTGGACTGCTCTGGGAATAGTGCAATGAACTGGCTTGTGTTCTGAAAGGGTATTGGACGTTTCCTATTGTGGCTAATGGCTTTTGTCCTATATTGGATCTTGGGTGAGAAGCTGCTTTATAACCCTACCATTCTGCCAAGAAGCTTCAAACATACTGTCTTGAGGAGAACCTGGAAGCATCCCAGCGAGAACGGCTGGGAAAATAGTAAGCTCTGTGGAGCTATGTGAAAACCCAGCCGGCAAACTGCCATCAAGAGGTCCCTTGTGGATCGGAACTATCCTGAAGGTCGGGGAACAAGGAGAGGCATTTTGGGTGACTGCAGGGAGCGAAGCAAGCTCCCCAGCAGGTCGGGAAACTAAGCTCTCCAAAGATCGATGGGGGTGTGTGGCCATCTTCGTATGTCCACTCTGGAGCCGGGGCAATCAGAATAAGACTGATGCAGGAGCGGAGTAATGAACAAAGTGTTGGGACCGGAAGAAGACTGGCTGATGTAAAGATAAAAGAACTTAATTTTGGTGCTTAAATTTGTTTCCAGAGCTAAACTAGCGGCTGAAAGGCACTTGGAACACAAGGGAAAGAAGGGGGGGGGGACTATTGGAGATCAAATACCAAGCCCAAGGAGAATTTGACTAATAAAATTGGAACTGGAGAAATTCAGAATAACAAAAAGAAAAAGTTGGACAATTTGCAAATGGATTCGGAGCTTTTGGTTCGATTTTTGGTAATTTTCAACAAACTATTGATTTAATTGCATAGAGCCATGATGGCGAACCTATGGCACATGTGCCACAGGTGGCACACGGAGCCCTCTCTGTGGGCATACGAGCCGTTGGCCAGTATGCATACCTTCCATGGCCAGCTGATTTTTGGGTTTACCCTGCAGGTGGGAGATGCACGCCCGTGTCTTCCCAGATCTCTAGAGATTTCCCCTCTCAGTGCTGTTTTGAGAAGGGAGGCTTTTCCCCCTCTTAACCTCCCTTCACAAAACAGCGCTGAGAGGGGGGAATGTCTCCCTTCTCAAAACAGTGCTGAGAGGGGGGAAATCCTCCCTTCACAAAACAGCGCTGAGAGGGGGGAAATCCTCCCTTTACAAAACAGCGCTGAGAGGGGGGAAAGTCACCCTTCTCAAAACAGTGCTGAGAGGGGGGGAAATGGAGGCTTTCCCCCCTCTCAGTGTTGTTTTGAGAAGGGAGGCTTTTTTCCTCTCTCAGTGCTGTTTTGAAAAGCCTCTCTTCACAAAACAGCGCTGAGAGGGGGAACGAGAGGCTTTTTTCCTCTCTCAGCATTGTTTTGAGAACCCTCCCTTTGCAAAACAGCACTGAGAAAGGGAAAGGGGAGGCTTTTTCCCCTCTCAGCACTGTTTTGGGATAGGAGGTTTTCCCTCCCCTCAGTGCTGTTTTGGGATGGGAGGCCAAAAGGGGGGATGTTGCGCACACATCCATGGGATGAGGATGGGGGGTTGTGGGCACATGTGCGAAGGCACGGATGTGCAGGGGGTGGGGCATGAGGGAGGAAGAGGCATTGCATTATGGATGTGGGCACACACACGCACAATAGTGCGTGCTTATTTTTGGCACCTGTGGGGAAAAAGGGTAGTCACAATTTTTTATTATGTAACAAAAAAACCCTTTGTTTTAAAAAAATATATCCTGCCTTGGCCTTCTGCCTGCAGTATTTGCTTTGCTTATGAATAAAGTTTTCTAGATATTTGTCTTCATCTTTCAATAAGCTCTTAAATGTTGGCATAGGCTGTGAGCTATGCTTTCTCTCTTTAAGAGCATGTTTCTCCCTTTCTCCTTTAGGGAAATATAATAACCTGCCTTTTTAATATTTCCCAAAACATTTAATTATTTGGGAGGGGGCCTTCCCACAAAAAGCTATTCCTGTGGGAAGAAACTGGGCCACAATTCATATGAGTCCTTTATGTTCTGCCACATCACAGTCCTGGTTCTGTGAATAATTGGAAGAAGTAGCAGAAAAAAGCCAGGTTTTACAATGGGACGAACAAATGGCGTTCATAAGAGTTGGAATTGTAGCTGGTGAATTGGCCAGAGACACTTTCTCTCACAGACACTGAATATTTTATGCCGACAGTTGAACTTATCTGCTAAGAGTAAGCAAAGAGAAGCTGAATTTCCTTCCTGAACAGATGTGAAGCCATGTTCTAGTAAAGTATTTAGACTACACTTTCAGACTGAATGTTTGGCATGCTAAGTTCTAACAATTATTACATTGAATACTTATTTCTTAAAAGAATTGTCATTCCATGTATGCAAAAATTATTTTTAATAAACATATTATTCCCAATAAACACTGAGTTTTATTTCCCACATTAAAAAGGAGATGAAAGTCCACCTTCTTTTGTATCCAATATTGCTATCATTTTAGATACTGGCTCAATTCTTTCCCCTTTAAATAGGGCTTTTAATTGGGGGAAAGTATTTTATGCTCTTTGTAAACCCGTAAGCATTTTCATATAAATATTTAGGATGGGTGGCAAATGATTTAGTAAGATTTAACAAGTAATTGTTTACTTTATTAATTAATTTTACCTTAAATTCATTTTTTTACTGGGAAAACATAATGGCAAATCCCAGACAATTCTGTACAATGTTCAAAATGTGAAGATTGATTCTGAAACTTCCAAGAAATCGCCGACATCCTTATCTCTACTGCTTCTGGAATGCCCATTTTCTATGTGATTTATATAATATCGAAAAAGCTTTTCCTTAATGTACTGTAATTTCTCAGTTCACACAATTTATGTCAGTGAACTGCATTTGCTCTTCTGAAATGGAACTGTGATTGCTGACACAGGGCCCTCTGCTATTAAGTAGTGGGAACATATCTGGAATTACTTTGGTAATTCAGAAATTGTAGCAAAGAAGTGTGTTCATTCCAGGTCAAAGGCAAAAATCAATTTCATATAAAAATTGTGCTTCAAAATTGAACAGAGCAAAAGAGAGAGAGCTTAACAAGTTATGGCAGACTGCAATTTTAGAAAGTCTCCCCAAGACAAAACAATTATTGTTTTATAGGATTTACAGAATGTCTCCATGTTTAAATTATCTTTTTGCTCACAGTAGATAGGACAGAACCCTCAACCAAGATTCCATTAACTAAGTACACCTCCAATATATTCTCATTTAAAATACCCATGTATCCCTACAGATTTAACCAAACTGTTCTCTTTTATCTGATGTATGCAAGATAGTTCAGAAATTATTTCTAAATTACACTAGGGTTAACATACTTTTTCTCCAGACTGTTTTTTATCATATCAGGTAAAGCTTCATTCCGGTGTTTCTAGTTAACTTGAGTAAATAATTCACATCTTTCCAGAATAAATAGCAAGAAATATAAATCCTAATTCTCTAGGTACCAACTTAGGTTCTAAGTAGATTCTAGATCTAGATTCTTCATTGGATTTAGATGCCAATAAAATGACATCAAAGGTATTGTTGCAGGAAATAACAAGGCTTGGACTTCTCAGAATCAGGAAACGTTTATTTATGGCTGCCAGGTTCAGAAAGCTAGTCAAAGGCCAGCATGTAAGTTTTGAACAGTCTTCTTATAGCAAAAACACATTCTTATACTTTTACAAAAACAGCACCACCCGGAAATACAGCTTTATGCCCTGCCTCAGTATGAAAACTAAATGTTTTTAATTGAATAGAGTCAACTTGTTTTTGAAAAACATTTTCATGCCCATTTGCTGACCTATTGACATCTTTTAAATTATTACTAGGAGTAAAATATTAAAGAGAATTTTGGCCTTATGCTCTTGCAATATGTCATGGCTTATGATGTAAAGCTAATACAGGGGAGAAAACAAGATCCATTCTAAGAATTTATTCATATTTGAAATCATATGATTTAAGCACTGGCTATAAGCAGCATTTAAATCTCCCTCCTCACCACTCACCAAAGTTCAGGAGCACATTAGAAGCTGCACACCCCGAATTGGATATCCATATATAGTTGTAATTATGTAGTATGAAAAGAAATATATTTCTCATGTGCTTTCATTTTCCTTCCCCATCATACTTCATAAAGTGTAATCTGATGTGTGACGTGCCCCCCCTGCTGCCCGTTTTGCTCCAGGAGGCTGCAGGGAGGCCTACTAGGCCCAAAATGGGGTGGGGGGAGTGCAGCATGTTCACCCACCTGTGGCCCATTTTTGCTCCCAGAAGGCTGCAGGGAGGCCTATTAGGCACAAAATGCCCCATCCAGCCTGTTTTTCTCCCAGAAGTGTGCAGGAGGCTGAGTGCTGCCTGTCACAAACCCTGGTAATGCCCACCATGGCCAAGCTATCCAGAGGTCATTAGGGCAGATAACAGATTGTTAAATTATTTGAATCCCTCCATTGCTGTGTGGCATTTCCATCTGTTGGAAATAACTGGCTAGTTATTTCATAAATCAATTTCTATGTACCAGAAAATTTGGTTTTAGATCCTAACATATTTTTTTCAGATATTTTACATGAAAAAGTCTCAGATAACTTTGAAAAATAATCTTCTTTATATTGGGTCATTTAACTCTCTATAGCATTAATTTATGTCATAGTTACCGTGTTCAATTATTGTTCTTTAATAACATACAAATGTAAAAACAATGAACAGCTACTTATCCAACAAGTATTTTCTGTAAACTAATGTATTCTTTCAAATGAAAGGAATAATGGTTTGGGAAGAAATAATTGAACTCTGCTGTGGCCTAGAGGTGGAGCACTTGCCTCACAAGCAGGAGGTTGTGAGTTCGATCCTAGGTAGAGCCACATGTAGGGTCTCCGGCTTGGTCAGGGGGTTGGGCTAGATGACCTGCAAGGTCCCAACTCTGTTAATCTGTTAACCACATAGTAAAATCCCTCAGTTCTGAGTTTTTGGTTCCTTAAGTAATCTAATAAATGTAGAAAGAAGTTTATTTGTGTTGACTATTTATCCATAAAGGTAGTTTGAAAGGTAATTTGAAAGGTCTTAAGACATTGCATAGTTGTTAGTTAATTGTGACAGCAAATCACACATTATAAAGTAGGCCATCATAAACTGCTTAAAGGAAGAGCCTTTGAAGCTCCTCTAACTCATTTTAAGTAATAGGTACAAAATGTTCGTCATTTTGTTGTCTTTGAAATTTTAATAATTTGCATGTGTTGGAAGAAATGTCCATCTGGGTTTAGTTCCAAGTGAACTAAAATACAGTAGATAGGTAGGTAGATAGAGAGAGGGAGGGAGGGAGGGAGGGAGAGAGAGAGAGAGAGAGAGAGGGAGGGAGGGAGGGAGGGAGGGAGGGAGGGAGAGGGAGAGGGAGAGGGAGAGAGGGAGAGAGAGAGAGAGAGAGAGAGAGAGAGAGAAATATAGTAGGTAGGTAGGTAGATGTTTCCAGTTGTATTTATCCATGTGCTGGAGAAGGAAATCGCTGACAACCTGAATCACCTAACTTTGTTCCTGCTGGCACAACATTTGATCCACGTAATTCTCATCAATCAGTTAAAGAGCTTTCGAAAAGTGGAAAAAAACCTTTTTGCATTCTGCAAACCTCCCCAAAACGGCCCATGTTTTGTGAAAATGGGCCTTTTTTTTTCAAATAAAAGGCATGAATAGTCTGGTGGTTTTGCAGAGTGCTCCTGGGGTTGGGAGGGCAAAAACAGCAAAAAAGGGCCCATTTTTCACAAAAACGGGCTCTTTTTTGTCAAAAGAATTGCATGCATAGCCTTATGGAGGCTTATAGAGTGCTGCTGGGGGCTGAGGGGGTAAATACTGTCCTTTTTTTTGCTTGTTTCTGGCCCCCCGAGCCCCCAGGAGGTGTCTGAAAGCCTCCATAAGGCTAGACACGACCATTTTGGTGAAGGTGGCAGGGCTTCAGGAGGCAAAAAATGCTGTATTCGATTTATAAGATACACCCAGATTTTCAGCCTCTTTTTAGAGGAGGTCCGGCACGGGACCTAGCTATTTGCGGGATCGCATTCTGCCCCATACTTCCCTGCGGCCGATTCGCTCCCACAGAGAGGGACTTCTCCGGGTGCCGCCCACTAGGCTGTGCCAGCGGGCGACGCCCAGGGGAAGGGCCTTCTCTGTGGTGGGCCCGACCCTCTGGAACGACCTTCCCCCCGAGATCAGAACAACTACAGACCTTCGCTCCTTCCGACAGCAATTAAAAACATACTTTTTCCGCTTGGCTGGCCTAGGGTAATTTTAAATTTTAAATTCTAGGGGTTTTAGGGATAGCCTAGTCTTATAGGAGTTTTTAGCGCAGGGCAAGTTTAATTTGTTTTTAATTTTGTATTTTGTCTGTTTTAACTGTTTTTTAATTCCCTGTGCCCCGCCTCGAGTCCCTTCGGGGAGAGAGAGCGGGTTATAAATAAAATTATTATTATTATTATTATTATTATTATTATTATTATTATTATTATTATTATTATTATTATTATTATTATACTCTGAAAAATGTGGTAATTAAGCCACAACACCTGCAAAGGGTCTCTGAGCCTTTAAATGGTCTCTCAGTCTAGTTCAGTAGGAATCACAATCATGAATAAGACTGCCGACCTGACAGTTGTGCAGAAAACTATCATTGACACCCTCCATAAGGAGGAAAAGCCTCAAAAAGTAATTGCAAAAGAAGTTGGATGTTCCCAAAGTGCTGTATCAAAGCACATTAATAGAAAGTTATGTGGAAGGAAAAAGTGTGGAAGAAAAAGGTGCACAAGCAGCAGGGATGACTGCAGCCTGAAAAGGATTGTCTGGAAAAGGCCATTCAAAAGTGTTGGGCATCCTCCTGGACTCTCGGCTGTCTCTAGAAGACCATATGACGGCCATGGTCAGGGGGGCTTTCTATCAGGTTCGCCTGATACGCCAGTTGTGCCCCTTTCTGGATCGTGACGCTTTACACACGGTCACTCAATCCCTCGTCACTTCCCGCCTGGACTGTTGTAACGCTCTCTACATGGGGCTTCCCTTGAGGTGCACCCGGAGGCTCCAGTTAGTTCAGAATACGGCCATGCGGGCGATTTTGGGAGCATCTAGACGCTCCCATGTGACACCTCTCCTGCATGAGCTGAACTGGCTGCCTGTGGCTTTCCAGGTGCGCTTCAAGATATTAGTGACCATCTTTAAAGCGCTCCATGGCAAGGGACCTGGCTACTTGCAAGACCACCTCCTGCTGCCAAATACCTCCCACCGACCAGTCCGCTCCCACAGAGAGGACCTCCTCAGGGTGCCGTCGGCCAGGCAATGTCGGCTGGTGACCCCTAGGGGGAGCGCCTTCTCTGTGGCAGCTCCTGCCCTCTGGAATGACCTACCCCCTGAACTACGGATGATCACGGACCTACGCCTCTTCCATCGGGCCCTGAAGACCCATTTATTTCGTGTTGCCAGCCTGTCGTAGTTTTAAAATTGATTTTAGCAGGGGGTTTTAATTGGCAGGCCAATCCATTTAAGATATCTTAACATATGATTTTAGCTTTTGTAATATCCACTCTTACTGTTGGCTGTACACCGCCCTGTGTACAGAAAGGGAGAAGGGCAGTATATAAATTTAATAAATCTAATCAAATCTAAATCTAATCTAAATCACTGTAAGTGCTAGTTCAATCAACTTAGAATGGAGATTGGAGGGGGGAGTTTTCAACACACACCCCCAGACGAAGCGGCAATTAAGCGATCCCTTTCCTTTGAAATGGAGAGAGGAAGGATTAACTTGCTATTTGAACAAACTATGGGAAAGAATTGTATTGTATCGCATTTGCAACAGTCTTTCACGGAGCTCTTTTTTTTTAAAAAAAGAAAGTAAATGGAACTTTCACTTCTCTTCCTGTCAGAAGGCGGGGCAAGATGGCTTCTCTTTGTTCTCCATTTATAACTCCTCTACAGTGGTGAAGCTTTTCCCTCCATAATTACTAAAGAAGGATTATAAACTCTTTACTTCAGACACTCCTCCCAGAGGCTCCCAAGTCTCTCCCAATATGTGGACTCCTGGTTTTGGACTGTAAGTTTTCCTTTTTCTAAAGTGAATTCTTAAGACTCTTAAGACTGAACTCTCACTCGGACTCTCTGATACCTCGGACTGTCTCGGTTGTCTGTTTCTCCGGTGCCATTTCTTTGTCAACTAAGAAACTAGAACTGACATAATGGCTTTTAGAAAGCCACCAACGGGAAAGTCAGCTTCTGCCCCATCCTCTGCTGTCTCCAGCCCGACTACACAGTCGAAGATTTCTACATTTTTACAGAAAGAACCTGCTGGAGAAGGCTCAAAGGATGCGTTGGTTGTAGAAATGTTTTGGGAAATAATGAAAAATATGAACAGCATGAATGAAAATATGAATGAAATGCAGAAATAAATGTCAGAATTAACATTAGAGCTTAGGGAAACGCAACAAAACACAACGGAAAATAAACAAAAAATTGAGAAGCTAGAGAAGGGGGTGGTTGAGATAGGGGAAGAGGTGAAAGGGATTCGGAGGGAGGGTTTAGAATTAGGAGCAAGCATGACTAAAATTGAATTTGAAAGAATGTCTTTTTTTCTCAGGTTCCAGAATATACCAGAGTCAGAAAATGAAGATCTTAAAGATCTTATGAGTACAATATTAGCAGAATACCTTAAAAGAGAGAAAGATCAACTCTGGTGGGATATGGACCTGGTTTATAGAATTAATTCAACTTATGCCTGGATAAATAATGTACCAAGAGAAGTTCATGTTAAATTTCTTAGGAGATCCACAAGGGATGAGATATTGAGGGCTCAACAGGATGGAATTTTAAAATACCAGGATAAAGAAATAATCATTTTGAAACAGATTCCGAAAAAAATTAGAGAAATAAGAAGGAAGTAATCCTTCTTGACTACGAAATTATATAAAAGTGGAATATGGTTCAAGTGGTTATTACCAGAGGGAATTCTGATCTTCTGGGAGGGAGGCAAAGTAAAAATCAAAACATTAAGTGAGGCTGAGGCTTTTATTAAAAAACATTCTCCCCAGTTGGGAGGTGAAGACGGGGGAATGGAGGAAGTGACGGCCCCGCCCAGGGACAGGGAAGAGGAGTCAATAGCAAAAAGACTTAGATCGCAAAAATGATTTTATCTGAAATACTATTGTAATTGTTGATACAAGATAAAATGGCAAAAAAAAGATGATTGAATATATAGACTATACAATGTAATCTTTCTATATGTTTATCCTTTACTTTTAAAATTGTAAATTTATGAAGTTTTGGGAGGGCCAACACCAATGGCAGGTAAGCTACCAAAATGTTACCTTTACCCTATACCTTTTCCCTTGTAAAATTTTTGAAAACCAATAAAATACTTTTCAAAAAAAAAGATATAAAAAAGGAAATTTATTATTTTGTGTACTTACTACTTAAATAAGATTAAATTAAGTACACAAAACAATAAAAGAGCTACTTACAAAAGGAAATGACTGTCCTTGCCAGTCTTCAATAACACTGACTCCAATGAGTGGCCTGCACAAAGAAGAGACACAGAAATGAACTCTTTCATTGCATGCACTGCATTAGGATGAACCCTGCACACAAAATAATAAAACTGCTACTTACAGAAGGAAGATGACTGTCCTTGCCAGTCTTCTACATCACACTTGCTCTAATAAATGGCCTGCATAAAGAAGAGACACATAAATGAACTCTTTAATTGCATGCACTACATTAGCATGAAACAAGTAACACAAAATAATAGAAAAGGAAGATTACTGTCCTTTCATGTGTTGAAGTCACTCACTGACCACCTTGCTCCAATGAATGGCCTGCACAAAGAGATAGAGAAAGGAATACTTTAATTGGGGAGGAACAACCTCCGACTCAACCAGTCCAAGACCGAGTGGCTGTGGTTTCTGGCATCACAATATAGCCAGTTGGCTCCATCTCTGGCTATTGGGGACAAGTCATTAGCCCCCGCGGATAGGGCTCGCAATCTGGGCATCCTCATGGATTCTCGGCTGTCTTTGGATGACCATGTGACAGCCAGGGGGACTTTTTATCAGGTTTACCTGATACGCCAGTTGTGCCCCTATCTAGATCATGACGCCCTACGCACGGTCACTCAAGCACTCGTCATCTCCCGCCTGGACTACTGTAACACTCTCTACATGGGGCTCCCCTTGAGGTGCACCCGGAGGCTCCAGCTAGTACAGAATGCGGCTGCGCGGGGGATTTTGGGAGTCTCACAATACTCCCATGTAACACCTCTCCTGCGCAAGCTGCACTGGCTGCCTGTGGCCTTCTGGGTGCACTTCAAGGTATTAGTAACCATCTTCAAAACGCTCCATGGCATGGGACCTGGTTACTTGCGGGACCGCCTCCTACCACATACCTCCCTTCGACCTGTCCGCTCCCACAGAGTGGGCCTCCTCAGGGTGCCATCTGCCGGACAATGCCGGAGGGCGGCCCCCAGGGGAAGAACCTTCTCTGTGGCAGGCCCTGCCCTCTGGAATGACCTGCCCCCCTTCGTACCATCATGGACCTACGCCTCTTCTGCCGGGCACTAGAAACACATCTATTTTATGTGGCTGGCCTGGCATATCTCTAACAACTATTATTTCAAAATTCATTTGAAATTAGTGGGATAGTTGATATAACTATTAACTATTATCAATATGCTGGTGATATATCAGATATAAATATGTCCAACCTGGACTGGGCCATGAATTCACTTGGTATCTTGTGTTGTGAAGAATTGGATGGGAAAGAAGCAAGTTGCAACTGTATTCCTCAATTATCCAGTTGCTTTTTGACCAAGGCTATTTGACCTTTTATCTATTTATTACTATCTGTAATTCTGAAGAGATTACCTTGTCTGAAGGATTGATTTGATGATCCTCCTATATTTACAGCTATTGTTAGATAGGCAGTGAATCTACTAGCTAGGTGGGCTTTATTGCTGCTTTAGCTGATGCATCAGTTACCCTATCTGGAACAGAAAAGCCTGACACCAGCCTCTGGTACCTTTATCACTCATAGAATGGTCACCGCCCTGAGTCCATCTTGAGGGAGATAGGAGCGGTATATAAATCGAATAATAAATAAATAAATAAATAAGTAAGTAAGTAAGTAAGTAAGTAAGTAAGTAAGTAAGTAAGTAAGTAAGTAAATAAATAAATAAATAAATAAATAAATAAATAAATAAATAAATTGCTTGCACTACTATATTAAGGATGAAACAAACACACAAAGCAATAAAACAGCTGCTTACATAGGAAAGATGACTGTCATAGCGGCTGTACTCTGTTGCCTCTTCATCCTGTTAAATAATACTAACTGCAGAAGAAATAAAACAATATTGGACTTGATTGTGGTTGTAAGCTGAGGACTACACTACAGGTAATGGAAGGGACCTCTGTTTTCACCCAACAATGTACAGTTTTTTCAGAAAGGATGTCCCCCAATAAACAGGAAAGATATAGTTTTTCATCTAAGAAGTTAGATCAAGAGTGAATGTCATAGGTAGATTCACAGAGCAATACAGATTTCTTTTTCTGAAATTTATTCCTCAGTTGAAAAAACAGGAATATATGAATTAGGTTCAGTACTTAGGACAGACCAAGTAGTTATTCAAGAGTTAGTGGTGTCGGAGAAGGCAAAGCTACGCCGCACCAACACAGAGACCCTGGTTGAACTTTCGTCGCCCCCTAGGTTCCATAGGAACCTAACCCGTCCCTGAGGGACGGCAATTAGGAAGCAAGCCTCGCTGGTCACAGGGATATCGCAAAACCCCTGTTTGACAGGAGGGAAAAGCTTCTGAAGGGTGACAAATAGGCAGGCCCCCCCCCTCCCACGGGCAGATAAAGCATCAGGAAAGCTTTGGAACTGAAGAACCTGTTTGAAGTGAAAGTGTAACACCGGGAAAGTATTCTATCTTTTCTTTTAAAATATTTTGCTAAATAAACTTTTTTTTTCTTTTTATTAAAGCCTTGAATTTTGAAATAAATTGATTTTTTGAAATGGCGGATTGAAGCTCAAGAACAAAGCCATTTCCATTTGCCCTGAAAGTGATTGGATTATTTCTGGTCTTTTTATTTTCTCTTCCTTTTAATTTACTCTACCTAAAATTTTGAATCTGGGACTGCTTTTACAATTTTAATAATTATTTTTGAAGTTTTATTGCGCATTCCTGAATTTAAACAAAGACTATACTTTTATTTATTTTTTTCTGTTTCTGTTCCTCCTCTTGATAACAAAGAAAATTGAAACATTGCTAGGCTACTCGGTTACATTGTATTGGCTTTGGAAGTTGTTGGTGGATACTTATGAGCAGTTATGCTCTCTGATGCACTGAAGAAAGAATAAGCCAATGAACAGGGAGGCAGTTAGACCTAACTTTCACTAACTTTTACTATCTTTTGGATTGGCCAATATGACCACATACATAGAAGAGGATACCATACAAAATCAAAAACTTTTGGTTGAAATCTTGAATGTATTAAAACAAAGCAATAAAAGAATAAATGACACATTGGACATGGTTATTTACTATATCAAGCGAAGACCAATTGAAGACTTCAGAAATTAAAGAAACCAAAGAAAAAGAGGAAAAATATCAAGATAATGAACTTATTTCAAATGAAGGAAATGATGATGATGTTAATCGATTAAATGCTGGAGAAAGTACAGAGATAGAATATGAGGGATTTGGCCTCCAGCTTGACCGCCAAAGAGAAGAAAAGGGAAAAGAAGAAAAAGGAGAAATCTTTCCAGGTATATCCCTCCCATTTAAAAACAAACAATATGTAAGGATAGGACCTGGCCAGTGTCATGATTTGACAGTTTTATTGGATAATAAAGTGCAAAAAGAAGCCGATGAAAGACCCGGAAAAGGAAATAAAAAGAGATGGAGACCACAAATAGCAGAAGAGACAAGTTTAATCTATTACTGGAAAGACACTGGTTGATAAGGAAAATTACTATCCTTTGATGATTAATAACTAGTTAGATTGTATTTAAAATATCATCAAAGGATTATTAGCTAATTAACAATTAATAACAATTATAGACACACAAGGTTAACCTATAATAAATGTTTTAGTTAATGATATATATTTACTTATCTACAGATGAAAAGTTATGAATATAAGATTGGATATAAATAAATTTAAGGTGGTATTAGATATTACTGAAGAATCACAAGAATAGAATCAAGAGTCACATTAAGAGTAATGGAAAAACGATAGTTAATACTGGTTGATAATGGAAATTATTATATTTAGATGATTAGCAATTAACCAATTAGTTAGATGGTTATAGAATGTTGTTGATGAATTATTAATTAGTAAATAACTACTTATAAAACTCAAGATTGTTTCATATTATTATTGAATTTATATTAGTATGTTGGGAGTAATTAAGGGGTGCTAATAGGTGGTCAGGTTCTAAAGACACTCTTAAAGAAGAAATAGATTGATGTTGAAATATTTGATGAGAAGTGGGATATTGATATTAAGATACATGATACATTTTCAGATTTAAAATTTATAAAATGAGATTACTCATGAATAATAATCACTTCAGAAATGCACAGAATTTATGAATACCTGGTTAGCATGTCTTTTAAGGACACAATTTAGAATGGACTTTTCCTTTTTAAATCTATTTTTCCCCTTTGTTTGTTTTATAAATAGAATGCTATTACATAGTCATACTTTATATATAAAAGGATGTTAAAATAATTAGTAAGATCAGGGTTGAGATACAAGAACTGTAACAATTGATATGAAAAATAAGTGATAACTACTGAAGAAACTTATAGAAACTTGTGGTTAATTGATACATTCTTAAAAATTTGTAACCTGTAATGGAAGATGGCTTTTTGATGTTTTTCCTTGTGAAGTTTGTATTATCTGTGTTTATGCAAAATAATTAAAAAAATTATTAGTACAAAAAAAAGAGTTAGTGGTCAATGAATAATTTAAAAAAAAACCCTTAAAAATCATTTCAAAATATTCTACACACAATACTTTTAAATGTATAGAATATTTTTAAATGGTTTGCTTTAATTTATTGTGTATAGAATATTTTTTTTAAATAGTCTAACACAATTTTAAAAAAGATTCTACAAACAATAATTTAAAATGAAACCAGTTAAAAGTATTCTACACACAATAAATTGAAATAAATCATTTTTAAAAATTCTATACGCAATACTTTTAAGTAAAATGATTTAAAAAAATTCTATACACAATACATTTAAAAGTATTGAGTATAGAATTTTTTTAATGGTTTATTTTAATTTATTGTTGATAGAATTTTTTTAAATAGTCTAAGATAATTAAAAAAAGAATCTACACACAATAAACCATTTTTAAAAATTCTATACTCAATACTTTTAAGTGAAACGATTAAAAGAAATTCTATACACAATAAATAAAGTATTCTTAAAAACAAATTGAAAGAATAAAAGAAAAAAACAACTGGGTCACTTACCAGCAGGCAGAATCAGTAGCTCTCCAAAGCGATAGATGCGGCAGGCAACAAAGAAGCAGGTAAGCTGGACTCAAGGGACAAGGGACAACCGGGTCAACTAGGCCCACCGCCTGGCAGGCTTAGCTAGCCAGGAGAGGCTGGAGAGGGGAGGCATGGGGGGGGTAGCAGAAAACCCCCTTTCGGCCATGTGGCATATGCCAGCTCATGGCTTTCATGAGGCAAGTCCTGAAGGCCTACCCTCATGAAAGCCGCGAGCTGGCGTAAGCTAGCCTGCCGCCGCTGCCACCACCGCCACCACCATCCACCCACTTTCAGCCATGCTGCATACACCAGCTTGCAGCTTTCACGAAGCAAGGCCTGAAGGCCTTCCCTCGTAAAAGCCACAAGCTGGC
Organism: Rhabdophis nuchalis; assembly: GCA_039707465.1. Taxonomy (NCBI): domain Eukaryota; kingdom Metazoa; phylum Chordata; class Lepidosauria; order Squamata; family Natricidae; genus Rhabdophis; species Rhabdophis nuchalis. Next base: position 105,016,154 of record CM077647.1, on the reverse strand, counting down.
GTAAGCTAACCTCCTGCCACCACCACCCCCGCCACCGCCCCTTGCGCGTAGTTGTTTACCTGAGGGAAGCAGCAAGCTTCTGGAAGCGAAGGGAGGACCCAATCAGCAAGCGCAATGTGACAGCTGCTCTTGAGAAAAACTCTTTGGTGCCACGCTTTTAAACAGTCAACTCCAGACTGCTCACTGATTGACTGGACTCCAGCCAATCAGTGAGCGGTGGGCTGGGCTAGTTTAGTGTGGATGGGCTGGGGAGTGAGCAAGCTGCGATGGAATGGGCAGGGCGAGTGAGCGACAGGGCCGGGGCAGGAATTCCGGAACTTACTTCTGGGTCCACCAGTGGAACCTCTTCTAACCGGTTTGGTAGAATTGACGAACAGGTTCTACCGAACCGGTGTGAACCGGTAGGATCCCACCTCTGGTACTATCCTAATTTTCTGAGATTGTGGATTTTGGATTTTCTTGAGCTGTCGCCATAATCATCACAATTATGAAAATCATGGCTTGAACTATCTTGCTTTGCATGTAATGAGTCTATCTCATATATTAGTTTCACCTTTTAAGTTGCATTACTGAAATAAATGAACTTTTGCATGATATTCTAATTTTTTGAGTTTCACCTGTATCTGTATTTAACAGAACATAGATATATGACAGTATAAATAATAAAATTATAGATAATGTAGTTGTGACTTAATTTATATCTATAGATGAAATATATTAAATCTGATTATTCAGCTGTAGATGTTTCTCACAACATCTGTTCAGTGAGCTCACGTTATGTTATAAAACAGTGAATATTTTCTAGTAGAAATGTAAAATGCTCAGGGCATTCCATTCTAAAACCAAATCTTACATTACCAGCAGTGCAAGCAGAAATGGAAGATTTCCTATGGAAATAACTGGGACTAAACATAGGTTTCCTGCCAAAGGAAAGAGGTTGCTGAGAAAAATTATCTGTTTCCCTCAAATCTTCATTCTAGGCCTCAAAAGGTTCTTCCAATCTTCCAAAATGTATTTTTATGAAATGTAAGTGGTACAGTAAGGAGAAACTGGAGAAATATGCTTTCCCAGCCATTAGGGAACACTCATTACAAAGTACCAGTCTAGATTTAAAACAGTGTCCATGGCTTTTGGCCATTGCAAAATGGCATTTTGATAAGTACTGTATATCTCTGACAACTGCAGGAATAATGGCTGGCAGACACCAGGAGACACATCTGTTCTCCTATAGTACCTCTGGGCATTCTCCCTTCAGAGTTGAGGATGACTCCATCTCTATTGGCTACTCATAAAACACAGAAGATTTGGCTTTGGGGTGGACCTGGGACAGTTAGTATGTACGGGGCTCTGTTTAATTTAATGGCTATATTGAAATCTATTACAACATTTTAGTCAACTGTTATATATGTTTAATGTTATACTCAAATGTAATTATTTGTAATTGTTTTATAATTGTTCACTGCCCAAACTTAATTGGATACTTTTTGTCGGCCTTTGACTTTAAGAGAAATCCAAACTTCACAATTTGAAAATCAATATTTAGTGGAAATTGGCTTATTAACCTCTGAAGTTGAAACTGATATTGATAATAACCAAATCTGAAACATGATGTATAACTAGATTTTTATACCAAGATATATTTCAGCACAAACTGAAATGTCATTAAATATAAAATAAGTGTTGGATTTTGTTAATTTAGTTACAGGAAAACAACTGTTATTTCCTCATAATAATAATAATAATAATAATAATTTATTATTTCTATACCGCCCCCTCTCCCCACGGGGACTCGGGGCGGTGCACAGGTAGCATAAAAACAATAAATAACAACAACAATAAATAAACAACAAAATTTAAAAACCAATTAAATAAACCCTGTGCTAAAATCCCGATTAAACTAAAACCTATTCTATAAAATCCCAAGGCAAGGAGGCTATCCCAGGCCGGCCAGACGGAAAAAGTAAGTTTTCAATTTAAGACGGAAGGAGCGGAGGTCCGTAGTTGTCCTAATGTCGGGGGGAAGGTCGTTCCAGAGGGCCGGGCCCGCCACAGAGAGCGCCCTTCCCCTGGGTGTCGCCCGCTGACACAGTCTAGTGGACGGCACCCGGAGAAGCCCCTCTCTGTGGGAGCGAATCGGCCGTGAGGACGTATGTGGCAGGATCCGATCCTGCAGATAGCTAGGTCCCGAGCCATGGAGCGCTTTAAAGATGATGACTAGCACCTTGAAGCGCACCCGGAAGACGACAGGCAGCCAGTGCAGCTCGCGCAGGAGCGGTGTTACATGGGTAGACCTTGCGGTCCCCATAATTGCCCGCGCGGCTGCATTCTGGACTAGCTGAAGCCTCCGGGTGCACCTCAGGGGCAGCCCCATGTAGAGAGAGTTGCAATAGTCCAGTCGGGATGTCACGAGAGCATGAGTGACTGTGCGAAGGGCGTCCCGATCCAATAGGGGGCGCAATTGGCGAACCAGGCGAACCTGGTAAAACGCCCTCCTGGCCACGGCTGTCACCTGATCTTCCATGGACAGCCGGGCATCCAGGAGGACACCCAAATTGCGCGCCCCATCCACAGGGGCAAGATGTTCGCCCCCTATGGCCAGCGATGGAATAATGTCTATATATCACACTTACAGAAAAATAGTAAACTTATATCATTTGGTGATGGACAGGTACATTATTAGTTGAAAAAGGAAGATTTAAAAACTTGGTCAAAAGAAGCTATCCTAAAGCATGTATTCTCCAGTTCTGCATAAATATTAATTAATTATGTCAAGAGGCTGCCATGCAGAATTTCCCACGAGACCACCCTTTGAAAAATGCTGCTGAAGGAAAGATTTCTTTCTTGGAGCCAACCGATTGCTCAATCTAATAATTTCCTTAACTTAGTTAACTAAACTTGAAATAGAAACAGACATAAATTTTATTGATATTGCATAGCAAACCATAAAGTCATGAACATACAGGTAGTCCTTGACTTACAACTGTTCATTTATACAGTTCAGTTACAATGGCACTGAAAAAAGTGACTTATGACCATTTTTCACACTTACAATCTTTGTAGCACCCCCGTCTCAGGTGATCAAAATTCAGATGCTAGGCAAGTGGTTCATACTTATGACTATTGATGTGTCCCAAGGTCATGTGATCACTTTTTGACAAGCAAAATCAATGGGGAAGACATCATTTAACAACTATGTTACTAACTCATCAACTGCAGGGACTCACTTAATAACTATGGCAAGAAAGATTGTTAAATGGGGCATTACTCACTTAACAAATGTCTCATTTAACAACATAAATTTTGGGCTCAATTGTAAGTCAAGGACTACATCTAACAATCAGGCTTCATATGATCGATACATAATTTCAGAATCCTTCTTATATTCAGTGAATATATCTACATGTGAAAATAGTGAAGTAAAATTGATTGTAAGATTAAAAGATTGAGCTTCTTAAAATTCTACAAAGGCCTTTTTTGAGAAAGTACAGTACATCTGATTACAGAATCACTTTGTCTTGAAAAATTGAGGTAGGTGCACATACCCTGTCTCTCCTTCTGGCTAATCTAACATGTATCAAGAATATAATTCTCAAAGATAAAAGACATTTATCAATTTTGCCAATGATTTCAGTAATTTGTGAGCAGGCTGGATAGTATGACTGGAAGACTATTATGAGCTGAAGTTTCATCTGCATTAGAAAAGTTTGGCACTCCATTGGGAATTCATCAAGAAGTAGAATATTGGACAATGTGTTTTGACAAAATTTATAGCTTAATGGAAAAAAAAGAGTGAAAACCTTGACCTTTAAAGAGGAGAGGAAACTTTAAAGAGGAATATGGTATGGATGGCTGCAATTTGAGATTGTTTTCTTGTTGACATGCATCTGATTACTTCACTTGTTGTTTCATCCTTTGTGGAGGGCTGGTCTGTACAAGGGAGCCAATATTCAGATATAGGAATTAACATTGTTCATGTGTTAAGAGGTTACTCTTTTTTAATTTTTAGTTTTTAATTTTTATAAATTTGTACAGGGGATTATTTAATTCGATTTTAGTTTATATGTATTGTTGATTGTCATAGTTTTAAATTTTTACCTGTACACTGCCCCGAGTCCCTTCGGGGAGAGGGGGCGGTCTAGAAATCCAATAAATAATAATAATAATAATAATAATAATAATAATAATAATAATAATAATAATAATAATAATAATAATAATAATAATAATACTCAGTTAACAAAGGCACCCATACCTCTTAATGACCAGTAGAAGTTATAACCTAGTTGAAAAAAGGCATTTATGACCCATATTCAAACTGATAACAACTGCACCACCCCCATAGTTATGTGATTGCATTTTGGTGCTTGATAACTGGCTAGATTTATAACTGATTAAAATATTCTTGTATTTTGCTATTTATTTTGTTTTGTTTTGTTTTGTTTTGTTTTGTTTTCCAGCATTAGATAATCAAGTTTCAGGCTTACAACCATGTGATTCATTTTGTAACAACATGATTCACTTAATGATTGTGGTGACTTGGTTAACAACTGTTATAAAAATAGTTGTAAAATCAAGTCCGGTCATATAGTACACAATGTACAACTTACCACCGAAATTTCAAGCTCAAGTGTGGTCTTAAGTCAAGGATTACCTCTAAACAAAAGTTATCTGAGTCTCTATGGGATGATCATAATGATATTGGTAAGGCCACACTTGGTAAGGCCACACTTGGAATACTGCATACAGTTTTGGTCGCCACGATGTAGAAAAGATGTGGAGACCCTGGAAAGAGTGCAGAGAAGAGCAACCAAGATGATTAGGGGACTGGAGACTAAGACATATGAAGAACGGCTGCAGGAGCTGGGTATGTCTAGCTTGATGAAGAGAAGGACCAGGGGAGACATGATAGCAGTGTTCCGATATCTCAGAGGGTGCCACAAAGAAGAGGGAGTCAAACTATTCTCCAAGGCACCTGGGGGCAGGACAAGAAGCAATGGGTGGAAACTAATCAAGGAGAGAAGCAACTTAGAACTAAGGAGAAATTTCCTGACAGTAAGAACAATTAACCTCTGGAACAGCTTGCCTCCAGAAGTTGTGAATGCCCCAACCCTGGAAGTCTTTAAAAAGATGTTAGACAGCTATTTGTCTGAAATGGTATAAGGTTCCTGCCCACGCAGGGGGTTGGACTAGAAGACCTACAAGGTCCCTTCCAACTCTGCTATTGTATTATTGTATTATTGTATTATATGTTCATCCAGATAATAGTCTTTGTAAGATATCTGTTATGTGTGGAAGGGCGAGATGGCATAGAAGAACTTACCTATCCATCTATATCAAAATCAGTTTCCCAATAGTCGAGATTATTACCCACTGTGCTGCAGAATGGCTACCATTGGAAGTGACTGAGATGACTATGGCAATTCTTCCCAGTGCTTTAACAGTACTGCATTGTTTCTCATCAAGGCATCCATTTGTGAATCGTTTAGATATTAGTTGATTTTACCAAATGCAATAAGATTATTTCATCATTATATTATAGTTCCATCGTTTGATTGTCAGTTATAAAATGGCATCAGAGAAGAGGTAGATAATTTATAACCCTCCTTTTTTCTTTTTACAATATGCCCTTAGTGAAGGAGAGACATCCATCTTTCATGAGATGTAGGACTGGGATTTACTGATTTGCTATCCTGATTTTAGTGTATGTGTTGTCACACCAAACACCAATTTGCTATCTTAGATACTTTTCAGTCCTATATCAGGGTTAACAAATAGTTTAGGGAAATACTGGAGCTTAAATGGCTGGCATATTCATGGAAACAGAAAAACACTGATAATAGCAGGTTACAGTATGAATCAGTTCATCTGGGAATCCTTCTCCTAAATTTCAAGAGTGCTAGAGTGGTACTATTTCTCAATCGAAAAGCTTTTAAGAATTATAAAGTTCAGGAGCCAAGAGCACTTTTATCAAATAGCTGTTGTTTATTTTATGAATCAATTCAAAATGAGTTCTTTTTCCAGCTATCATTGTTTGTTGGCTGATTTTACTTTGTAACATCCACAAAACTGTCCTTTCACCTACCCCTTTATTTCCTGCCATTCAAGTTTGAAATTGTCCCCTAGCCTTGGCACAGATCTCTCTTTATCAGCTGCAGTCACAAAGAATCATTGGCCTTTTTCTAGCAGCCAACTCCATTCGAGCTGCTTTCTGAATCCTGCAATGAAGGGGTTCCCCCCACCATTACCATTACATTTGCTGATACAATGAACTGTAATCAAATTGTTTGAAGCAGTTTGCACTATTTTTCCCTCATATAATTGTCTAAAATGAATGTAGTTTTTTTTATAATTCTGAGTAAATTCTAAGTAATTTAAGTATACATAATGAAATAGGACTGTCTTAACATCAGGAAAATAAAGATAATAACAATAATAGCAGATGGACACGAGACATTTAAAATCAATAAGGAGGAAATTGAATTACTGTATTTTTCAGACTATAAAACACACCTAATTCTCTCAAAAAAGAGGTTGAAAATCTGGGTGCATCTTATACATTGAACACTGCATTTTTTGCCTCCTGAAACTCTGGCCCTTCACCAAAATGGTCATGCATAGCTTTTAGAAGGTTTCCAGAGGGCTGGAGAGGGCAGAAATGAGCAGAAAATGCCCCCTTTCTCCCCCCCTCAGCCCCCACCAGCCCCCAGAAGCACTCTATAAGCTTCCTAAAGGCTATTCATGTCGGGTTTTTTGACAAAAAGCAGGCCAGTTTTCACGAAAAACGGGCCATTTTTTGCTCATTTTGGATGGGCACCCTCCAGGAGCACTCTACAAGCCTCCTAAGGGCTATTTATACTGTTGTTTTGAAAAAAGAAAACCCAGGTCCGGGCCATTTTTGGGAGGTTTGCAGAGTGCAAAAGCTTTTTTAAAAAAATTATTCTTCAAAACCTTGCTGTATCTTATACTCTGCTGCATCTTATACTCCAAAAAATACAGTAGTTCAAGACTTGAATGCCAAATTGTTCATGATGGGAGTTCTACCCCTGAAATGATTAATTTGAATAAGATCTGAAAATGTAGAGATATTTATATAAATACAAAGAGCAGGCTAATTACATACATCATCCCTATGATGATGTATGGGTTTGAGAATTGGGCACTAAGAATGGCTAATTGAAGAATTGATGCTTTTGAACTGTAGTGTTGGTGTAAATTTTTGCGCATACCAAGCAAAGAACATGCTGGCTTGATAACATCAAATCTGATACAAAGTTGAACATCCAACAATTGCAAGAAGCTATAATTAGTAGGGCAGCATGGATAGCACTTGCCTACAAAGTCACCAAGAGTCAGACACTAAATGGTTAAAACAACAACAATCATATAGTGCCTGTTCTATGCTATCATGTTGAGGCAGTACCGTATTTTTCAGAGTAGAAGACGCACCTTTTTTCCTCTAAAAAAAGGCTGAAAATCTGGGTCCATCTTATACATCAAATACAGTTTTTTTTCTTCCTGAAACCCCGCCCCTTCACCAAAATGGCTGTGCGCATACCCTTATGGAGGCTTCCAGAGAGCTCCTAGGGCTGGGGAGGGCAGAAATGAGCAAAAAACAGGGCGTTTTTGCCCCACCCCAGCCCCCAGCAGCATTCTATAAGCCTCCATAAGGCTATGCATGCTATTTTTTGACCAAAAAACGGCCCATTTTCATGAAAAAATGGGCCATTTTTCCTTGTTTTGCCGCCCCCAGAGCACTCTGCAAGCCCCCCCAAGGCTATTCATGCCGTTTTTTTGTTTTTTTTAATGGGCCCATTTTTGCGAAAATGGGCTGTTTGGGGGAGGTTTGCACAGTGCAAAAAGGGTTTTTTTCCCCCTTTTTGAAAGCTGTTTAGTTAGAGTGATTGATGAGAATTACGTTGGTCAAGTACTCTCCCTGCAGAAACAAAGATTTGTTCCAAAGGTGGTCAGTGATTTTCTTCTCCAGCACATGGGTACAGTAAATATACCTGGAAATATCTACCTACCTACCTACCTATTCTCTCCCTCTCCCTACCTATCTACTGTATTTCTCTCTCTCTCCCCTCTACCTATCTACCTTCTCTCTCTCTCCCTATCTATTGTATTTCTCTCTCTCTCTCTCTATTTCTCTCTCTCTATCCCTCTACCTACTTATCTATCTACACACACTCTCCCTCCCTCCCTCCCTACCTATTGTATTTCTCTCTCTCCCCCACTCTACCTAACTACCTACCTACCTACCTACTCTCTCTCCCCCTACCTACCTACTGTATTTCTCTCTCTCTCTTTCTCTCTCTAGCCCTTTACCTATCTACTTATCTACACTCTCTCTCTCCCTCCCTACCTACAGTGTTTCTCTATCTCTCCCCTCTATCTACCTATCTACCTACTCTCTCTCCCCCTACCTATCTATTGTATATCTCTCTAGATATATATTTCTCTCTATCCCTCTTTCTCTCTCCCTTCCTCCCTCCCTCTACCTACTTACCTATCTACCTACCTACTCTCTCTCTCTCTCTCCCTACCTACCTACTATTTCTTTCTCTCCCTCTCTATCCCTTTATCTACCTACCTACTTTTTTTTTAATTGCCTCTTCAAAACCTGGGTGTGTCTTATACTCCAAAAAATATGGTATTTAGTTTATTCCTGCTCCAAAACAAACATGTTGTCCTGAGATACAGTAGTACATGCAATGGTTATTCACCTGATGTAGTACTGATTTGCTAAATTTAGCAATTTAGCCACTAGGCCAGTGATGGCTAACCTTTTTGTTGTTGCGTGCTGAAAGTGCACCCCCGCCCATAATGCAATAATGCTTGACACACACACCCATGCATACCCCTCCCCCATGCGCACGTGAACCCCCCATACCCATTTTGGCCCTAGTAGGCTTCCCTGCGGCCTTCTGGGAACAAAGCTGGGGCACGGGGCAGCTGCACCCCCCCCCATGCTCCCCCCCCATGCACGTGTGCATAACCCCCCCATACCCCATTCATGCATGACAGAGAACCATAGGACTTCATTGAGAGAGGGGTTCTTTCCCACCGTCCTGAAGGAGGTGGTGATGAGGCCCCTCCTTAAGAAGCCTTCCCTGGACCCAGCTTCTTTAGCCAACTATTGTCTGGTCTTCAACCTTCGTTTTGTAGTGAAGGTTGTTAGCATGTCAGCTTCCCCAGTACCTGGACAAAGCTGCCAACCTGGATCCGTTTCAGTCAGGTTTCCGGCCTGGATATGGGCATGGAGATGGCATTGGTCACGTTGGTTGATGATCTCTGGTGGCCCAAGGACAGGGGTTGCTCCTCTGTCCTGGTCTCAGGGGTTTTTTAAGTAGTAGGCTTTTGTTTATTTTAGGGGGTACCAGGGAGGGGGGTGGGTATTATAGACAGGTAGAGGCGGAGGGAGAAAGAGAGGGCCAGGCCAGCAGGCGACGGAGGGAGGCGGAAGGTACCGCTAGGGGGGGGGAACTAAGAGTCGTCCCTGTGGAGGGCATATCCATCAATAGGGTCGTGGGGAGAGGCGGGTCCGAGGGGAAAGTTCCATTCACCCGGTTGGGGGCACGCGGCCGTTGGTTGCAAACGGTCAGGTGCCACAACCCCTGCAGGCTAGGTGGTCAGGGAATACAGAGCCAGGGCCTGCGGCTGATGTTTTGCAATGCCAGGTCCGTTGTCAACAAAGCCCCCCTCATTCATGACCTTGTGTCAGAGGGGGAGCCGGACCTGGTAGGAATTGCGGAGACCTGGTTGGGCCACGAGGGAGGACTCCCCCTCGTTGAAATGTGCCCACCAGGTTACCGTGCTTTTCATCAGCCCCGGGCCCTAGGCAGGGGCGGTGGGGTAGCGGTTATTATCAAGGAAGGTCTTGAGCCGAGAGAGACCATTGTGCCGCAGACCACCGGTTGTGAGTCCCTCTGCGTGAAGTGGGGCCTAGGGAGGCAGTTGGGCTTGCTGGTTGTATACCTGGCTCCCCGCTATGTAGCAGCAGCCCTGCCCGAGCTCCTCGAGGTGATCGCTACGATGGCAATGGAGACCCCCAGGCTGTTAGTCATGGGGGACTTCAATTTGCCATCGGTGGGCGAATCATCCGAGGTAGCTCGGGAGTTCATGGCTTCCATGACGGCCATGGACCTGACCCAACTAATTCAAGGCCCCACCCATGAGGGTGGACACACACCGGACCTCATATTTGTCTCTGGCCAATGGAAGAGTGATCTGGGTACAGGGGATATAGTCATCACACCCTTGTCATGGTCAGACCACTCACTTCTCCGGCTCGACTTTCCAACCGCCACCCCCACCGCAGGGAGGCGGAGCCTGAGTTACCTATCTGGTTCCGCCCCAGGCGCCTGATGGACCCTGATGGGTTCCAGGCGGCGCTTGGGCCACTTCCTGTACCCCTGACCCGCACCCCGACCGAGGACCTCGTGGCCGCTTGGAATACTGCGACCACGGGGGCCTTGGATCGGGTCGCGCCCTTGCGGCCTCTCTTGCGGCGGCAAGCCACCCTGGCTCCTTGGTTTACCGAGGAGCTACGGGTGATGAAACGCCACAAGAGATGCCTAGAGAGAAGATGGAGGTCTACTCGATCTGAATCTGACCGGACACAGGTAAGAGCCCATTTACGGACTTACATTGTGGCGCTGAGAGTGGCCAAACGTCATCATTGTGCCGCTCTCATAGCATTCGCAGAAAACCGCCCTGCCGCCCTATTTAGGGTGACCCGCTCCCTCCTTCAACAGAAGGTGCGGGAAGCCCCGTTACAGGATAGAGCAGAGGAATTTGTGTCTTTTCTGCAGGAGAAAACCGCTCAAATACAGAACGAGCTAGCCCCCATTGATGGCCCAGTGGGATGCCACGAGACAGATCTTGTTTGGGAGGAGTTTGGCTCCGTTTCTTCCGAAGACATGGACAGGTTACGTGGGCGACTGCGAGCCACCACATGTTTATTGGACCCGTGTCCCTCCTGGCTTGTACTGGCATCCTGGGAGGTGACACGAGGCTGGCTCCAAGAGGTTATCAACGCATCTTTAAGTGAGGGTTTCTTGCCCGCCTCCCTAAAAGAGGCTATGGTGAGGCCCCTCCTTAAGAAGCCCTCTTTGGATCCAGCTCTTTTAAACAACTATCGTCCAGTCTCCAACCTTCCCTTTCTGGCGAAGGTTGTCGAGAGTGTGGTGGCACAACAGTTTCCCCGTCACCTGGAGGAAGTGGATTATCTAGATCCGCACCAGTCCGGCTTTCGGCCCGGGCATAGCACCGAGACGGCATTGGTCGCATTGGTTGATGATCTCTGGAGGGCCAGAGATGGGGGTTGTTCCTCCATCCTGGTCCTATTAGACCTCTCGGCGGCTTTTGATACCATCAACCATGGTATCCTATTGCGTCGGCTGGGGGGGTTGGGGGTGGGAGGCACCATTTTACGGTGGTTCTCCTCCTACCTCTCTGGCCGATCTGTGTTGGCAGGAGAGCAGAGGTCGACCTTGAGACCCCTCACTTGTGGGGTGCCTCAGGGGTCGGTCCTCTCGCCTCTCCTGTTTAACACATATATGAAGCCGCTGGGTGAGATCATCCGTGGTTTTGGGGTAGAGTACCATCTATACGCTGACGACACTCAGCTGTATATATCTACCCCAAACCACCCCAACGATGCCGTAGCGGTGATGTGCCAGTGCCTGGAAGCCGTACGGATCTGGATGGGAAGAAACGGACTCAGGCTCAACCCGACCAAGACCGAGTGGCTGTGGTTTCCGGCTGCCCGATTCAACCAGCTGACTCCATCGCTGGCCATTGGGGGTGAACATCTTGCCCCAGTGGATGGGGTGCGCAACTTGGGTGTCCTCCTGGATGCCCGGCTGTCCATGGAAGATCAAGTGACAGCCGTGGCCAGGAGGGCGTTTTACCAGGTTCGCCTGGTTCGCCAGTTGCACCCCCTATTGGATCGGGACGCCCTGCGCACAGTCACTCATGCTCTCGTGACGTCCCAACTGGACTATTGTAACTCTCTCTACATGGGGCTCCCCTTGAGGAGCACTCGGAGACTTCAGCTAGTCCAGAATGCAGCCGCGCGAGCAATTATGGGAACCTCGAGGTTTACCCATGTAACACCGCTCTTGCACGAGCTGCACTGGCTGCCTGTCGTCTTCCGAGTGCGCTTCAAGGTTTTAATTACCATCTTTAAAGCGCTCCATGGCTCGGGACCTAGCTATTTGCAGGACCGGATCCTGCCTCATACATCCTAACGGCCGATTCACTCCCACAGAGAGGAGCTTCTCCGGGTGCCGTCCACTAGACTTTGTCAGCGGGCGACGTCCAGGGGAAGGGCTCTCTCTGTGGCGGGCCCAGCCCTCTGGAACGACCTTCCCCCCGAACAACCACGGACCTCCGCTCCTTCTGTCTTAAACTAAAAACACATCTGTTCTGCTTGGCCGGCCTAGGGTAGTCTCCCGTCTATAGGACTGTTAATTTTAGTTAGGAATTTTAGTAGTTTTAACTGGGATTTTAGCGCAGGGATGTATTTAATTCGTTTTTATTGTATGTATGTTGTTTTTTATGGTTTTATTTGCCCTGTACACCGCTCCGAGTCCCCCCAGGGAGATGGAGCGGTCAATAAATTCAAGATTTATTTATTATATTTATTATTATTTATTTAAACCTCTCAGCAGCTTTCGATACCATCAACCATGGTATCCTACTGCAATGACTCGGGGGGTTGGGAGTGGGGGGCACCATTTTGCAATGGTTCTCCTCCTATCTGTCGGATCGATCACAGTTCATGTTGACTGGAGGACAGGGGTTGACCCGGAGGCGCCTCACTTGTAGGGTGTCCCAGGGGTCAGTTCTCTCACCCCTCCTGTTCAACATATACATGAAACCGCTGGGTGAGATCATCCATGGTTTTGGGGTACGGTATCATCAACATGCTGATGACACTCAACTTTTCATCTCTACACCAAACCACCAAACAATGCCCTCAATGTGATGTCCCGATGCCTGGAGGCTGTGCGGATCTGGATGGGAATCTGGATGTGGTTTCCGTCATCCCAATTTGTGCATCTTGTACCATCTTTGATGATAGGGGGAGAAATTTTAGCCCCCTCAGAGAAGGTCCGCAATCTGGGAGTCCTCCTGGATATGCAGCTTAGTTTAGAAGAACACCTGATGGCCATGACCAGTGGGATCTTTTACCAGGTTCGCCTGGTATGTCAATTGTACCCCTTCCTGGATTGGGATGTCCTGTGCACAGTCACTCATGCCCTTGTCCTTTCTCCCCTGGACTACTGTAACACTGTCTACATGGGGCTGCCCTTGAACAGCACCCGGAGGCTTCAGTTGGTCCAGAATACTGCCACACAGGTTATCATGGGGGTACCAAGGTGCTCCCATGTTACATCCCTTTTAGGTGGCCTGCACTGGTTGCCAGTTGTTTTCCGGGTGTGATTCAAGGTATTAATTATGACCTTTAAAGTGCTCCATGGCTTAGTCCCAGGGTACTTGCGAGATCACCTACTGCCACCAGTAGCCTCCCATTGTCCAGTACAATCCCACAGAGTTGGCCTCTTGAGGGTGCCGTCAACCAGACAGTGTCGGCTGGCGACCCCCAGGGGGAGAGCCTTCTCTGTGGGAGCACCTTTTCTCTGGAATGATCTGCCCTGGAGACTTGCAATAATTCCCAACCTCGGTCATTCCGGTGCACCCTAAAAGTTGGCTTTTTCAGCAAGCCGGCCTGGCCTGAATAAAATAAATGATTAATTTTAATTGTTAATTTTAATTGTTAATTTTTTAATTTCATTGTAAATGTCAATTGGGTTTTTTAGATATTCTATTTAATCTCCCTTTTTAACTTTTGTAATACGTGTTTTTATGTTGTATGCCACCCTGAGTCTTTTGGGAAAAGGGCGGCATATAAATCCAATAAACCCAAACCTAGAATATCTGTCTCAGTGGTGTCCAGTCATGACCCATAGCACTACATCAGGACTCCTCCTATTTGAATGTTCTGGGCTGAATAATTCTTCTGTGCAGGTGTAACTCTTATTATTTGCCTGAGGAGCTGCCTTATTTTTTTCTTCATCAGTACTCTGTATGAGCAAATATCTGGTGGAGAAATGAACCAGCAGGGGAAACAGTAAGCAAAGTGATGAAGAGGGACCACATAGAAACTTGCAGGATTATTACTCATCTTGAAATCTAGAGTGAAATGAAGATTCAACAAAAGCTGGAGCTGAGTCATTGGAACATCAATATATTGAAGAAAATAGCAGTTTCTAATGCTCATAGGTACCATTGATACACATTCAATTGTGTTGAAAACCAAGGTGCAAATACAACTCCCAGTCTAATAATATAATAGTTTTTCTCCAAACTATTCTCATTTCATTCCCCTCCTGCAAAAATATTTGAAATGTAGCCTAGCTATCTGAAGGCCTACATAACATATGCTGCTGCTTCAGAATAACAATAATGGTGCCATTTCTTAAATCTAGACTTGCTTGGTGTAACAATCTGGAAGTCTGTGGCCAGCATACAGTAAATTTCATATTTTGTTATTGCTCAAGAATAATTCAATTATAATTTAAATGTTCCTTTTAATATCAGGTGGTGGAATTTTAAACTCCTTGGCTGATTTCACCATTTTGTCCTAACATAAAATTTTTGGAGAGAGATAGCTATAGCTAATAACCAATGGGATATGTTTGTCCATCCTATTTTGATTGTTGTGATTCTAGGGTGCAGAATGAAGTGTGTTGTCATTGGCTGCTAATTCAGGAGAATGGCAACACCCCATTCCTAATTAGTCAGTTTGGGTAGCCCGTTGTCATTTCAGCTGTGGTTTTCTTTTCCATCATAGCACTTAGAGGAACTGGAAGATGGATACTTTAGGAATACAATCACATGGAGTAGCTATGTGCACTTGTTACATTGCACAAGTGATAGGATAGTTCTAGGAGAATCGTAGTTCTGCTATGCAGCTCTCTCCACTAATTACTTGCCTACAATGGTCTTACAACCTCAAACATTGAAGCACTTTCTCTAAAAATGTCTGCCTTGAGCAGACATCAAGAATACCAGGAATGAATACTAATTTATAGTATTCAGGATTACGTTTTATCTTTTACTCTGCTTCTTAGTTTGGCAGTGAAGGAGCAGGCATCTCCAACATATTATGGGATCTACTTCACTGCAGCTTTTGCAGATTCAGTTTCACTTTCTATATTCAGGATCATTGTTGCATTCCTACAACAGAAGATTTTTTTTATGCTTGCAAGTGACAAAGTGGAAGTCTCTTCAATTTAACTCTGGAATTGTGTATGAAAAACACGGAAACTGTACCCCTTAGCCTATTCATTCTTCACTTTCAACAATGGTTAGAACAGATAGAACAATTTGGAATAGACAATACCACCACCAGTTGCACTAACCAACTGCAGGCAGCATGTAGCCTTCATTAGAACTACATCTACATGAAGGAAAATATGGAGCAGGGTACCTCGAGATTATGTTTTGGATCCTTTGTTCTTCAAAATCTTCATAGATGGTCTAGATGAGGGATTAAAATTAAGGTCATCAACTTTGCAGATGATACCAAACTGTGGGGAAATTGCCAACACTAAGATAGATTCAAGGTTCAGAATGATCTTGACAGATTTGAGCATTGGGCCTCATCCAACAAGATGCAATGGTTGAGAAAAGCAAGGTCCTGCATTTAGGCAGGTAAAACCAAATGCATATGCATAGAATTAGTAGTAAGTGTGATAGACATCTAAATGGATGAACCAGCAGTGTACAGCAGCTACCAAAAAAAGCCAATGCATTCCTAGGTTGCATCAACAGAAGGATAACATCAAATTCAAGAGAAGTGATAGCACCATTTTATACTGTGCTAGCAAGGCCATACTTGGAATACTGTGTATAATTCTGGTCACTAAGGTACAAAAAGATGCCTAAAAGAGTCAGAAAAGAGCAACAAAGATGAAAAGGGATTTGGAGCCTAATTGTATGATGAACAGTTAAGAGATCTATGTATGTTTAGTCTAACAAAGAGAAAGATTAGTGATGACATGACAGCTATCTTCATATACTTGACGACTGTCACAGAGAAGAGGGGGTTGACCTATTCTGCAAACAACTTGAGGATAGGACAAAAAGTAATGAGTGGAAGCTCATAAAAGAGAGATCCTATCTGGAACTAAGAAGAAATTTCCTGACAGAGAGAACAATTAATCAATGGAACAGTTGCCTCCCAGTGTTGTAGGTGCTCCATCATTGGAAATTTTCAAGAAAAGTTTGCACTACAATATATCCAGGATGGTGTAAGTTTTCCAGCGTTGAGCAGGAGGTTGGACTGGAATGCCTACAAGGTCCCTTTCAGCTTCTCTGAATCTGTGATTCAGCACATAAATTTGTATATGCTATGAGAAGAGCACTTTCATCACTGAAATTTGATATCACATTCCAAAGAAGGAAAACATTCAGAGGGTCAGATTCCCATCTTCTGCTTCTCTTTCCCTCCCTGGCCTTACCCTGTATAATCCACTTTCAAAAGCAATACCAATAAATTAAGTAAAAAAGAAGAGAAGGAAGATATCACTATATGCTATGAGAAAATGTTTATTAATGTATTTAATATTCAGTGCTGTTTATTCAGGGACAATGGAAGTTTATCTTTGCTTCTTCAGTTCACAGTGTTATGTCTCTCAACATCTGCTCTACAGGTTCCTTGGCACTCCAAAGCAAACATATAGGAAGCAAAAGGAAGTGAGAATAATATTGTTCAATAATGCATTGCAAAATAAAAGATAGTATAACAAATGGAATGGTCTGCTGAATTATCACTCTAACATAGTGCCTCACATTATAAATCATTCCAGGTGAGATATTATCCACTGCGGAGATATTTTCAGTATTAAAAACAAAGACGGAAATTGTTAGGGAGGATCAAACACATGTTTTCTAGCCATAGAACCATTCCCAGAGAAAGTGCACCATAGCTCTAATATGAGTATTCCATGTCTACTGTATAGTCACCAAATACAACAGCTATGTAGACAACTAATACTGGAAGGCAACATATTTGAATCATTTTTTCAAAGGTTCAGCAATGTCAAATATTAGGGAACAATTTACAAAACAATATAGATAGAACACATGAGGTATACATACAGAAAAACGAATCATTAGTTCAGAAACCTAAGGGGGAGGGGGGAGCATAGCTGCCTATAGCTGCCATTGTCACTCCTTCATCTACTACTAACCTAAGAAAAATTATCCTGTTTTCATATGGACCTTTCCGCCCACTGTTCTCTCTGTAGAAAAAAATGCATTGTAAAGACAATCCTCTAACTATAGATCTGGGAGAGAATGGATGGTTTAGTATAAATATAGCAGACCCTACTTTCTCTACCTGTCATTATAATGGGTATAATAGGAAATGTTGATCTGAAGATGACTGAATCAAAGCCAATCTTCAAATTGTCTTTCTGGTCCACAAAGAAGTGACCCCGGGTTCAAGGATTGAAAATTTTGCCTGAGAATAGAGGGTGAGAAAAGCCAGCAGCCTTCTGATATTATATTTCATTTGTATTCATAAAGGGCTTACAGTAAGCCATTTTTTGTATATGTTCTAAGGTAGGTCAGGTAAAGGAAGAGGACAGATGACAAATAGCGACTTATGTAGTGGAGGTCTTGTAAAATAAAAAATAAATCACAAGATATGCATTCAGTGTAATGAAAGCAACAAAGAATCCAGCATTATTTGTTCTAACAAGGATATGCAGAATAATGATATATGTCAGTGAGTCAATTCACAAGATACATAAACTGGTTATTAATCAGTTAGTTAATGAGGACAGCAAATTTAATGTGAGGATAGTTTTGTGCTATCTGAGGCAACTTTTTTTATATATTGATCCTTCTGCAGGTTCACCTACAGAAACCTTGATACGACTTTTACTTCCTCTATATCAGTGGTTCTCAACCTTCCCAATGCCGCGACCCTTTAAAATAGTTCCTGATGTTGTGGTGACCCCCAACCATAAAATTGGTGTCTCGGTTCCTAAGACCATCGAAAATATGTGAAAGGGTTGTTGGACCCCCAAAGAAGTACTGACTCACAGGTTGAGAGCCACTGCTCTAGGTAGTCAAGTTCGATTGTCTTCTCAGTACTCTGTCAAGGCTGAGGATGACCCCGTCAGGGCTGATCCGAGACCTCACTAAACCATCAAATCGGTAATAGTAACGGGTAGTGTGTACAAAGGGCAAGGACTTACTCAACACAAGCCACAGTAACCCACAGTTACTGAAAATTCCTCGTTCATGGGGCATAATTGCAATCCCTGATCCCCATCAAGAATAGGGTTCAACAGGTTACCTGCACCTGTCAACATAAAGTAGACACACACTGAGCCAGTCAGTGTAGCACACATGCATCCCTGAACATCTAAGGGCATTACAGACCCAATCTCGGGTGAATGAACACCTCTAAGAAATTGGACGCCAACTGCTCAGGGGTTGCATAACTAGTTAGTATTCCAGAATCTCATTTGTTATCAGAATTAACCAGACAAATCACTCCACCAACTAAGAACGGCCATGCACACACACACACACCCCAGAACTGAGAAAGAGCTATCGATCTATCAATCCTTCCCATTATCCGACTCAGGCAACTTTTATAGCAACAATTTTTTAGATCATTTCCATCAGGATTGATTTTTGTTTATTTTATATATTTGCTTTCTAGATTTGAGATACATTCTAATTACTTGGTTTCCAATTGATGGTTACCTTGGATACCTATCGATAGGACATACTATAAATTATTCAAATAGCTGCAGAGAGTTAGATCAATATCTGAACAGACTCATTCATTTTAAATTACTGGTGGTCAACTATCCAAAATTGAGGTTCCCTTATATAATCAAATATCATGCTTGGTGGAATGGTAAAAAGAAAAAGGCATGTAATATTAGGATGAGAGAAATTGCATTGATGTGCATAAAAAAATTTATTTACAAAGACTTATACTCTTAGCAAAAAAACATGATCAGAACAGGCAAAGAAAATGCACAGTGATTCCTATAGAAATAACAAATTACTTTGAAAGTTGGTGAAAATAATTAAACTAAGAAGTCATAGCACAACCTATAGAATTAAAAATAATTGTGACTCAGGAAAGTGAAAATGTTAAGGAATAATTCAGAAATTTCCAGAAGATTATCAGTGGTATGTCAGAGTGAAATGAAGCTATAATGTATTCAGCATTTTATATTTATTTTATTTATTTATTTATTTAAATTTATATCCCGCCCTTCTCCACGAAGGACCCAGGGCGGCGCACAGGAAAATTTAAAAACATACAAAATACAATAAATATAATTTTAAAAAAAAACTATTAAATAACCTATCCTGCGCTAAAACCAAATTTTAAAAACCCAATTTAAAACTACCTAAAAGTCCCCATGGGAGGTTAGGCTAGGCCGGCTTGTTGAAACAAATATGTCTTAAGACATTGGCGGAAGAGGCGGAGGTCGGTGATGGTACGTAATTCAGGGGGTAGGTCATTCCAAAGGGCTGGGCCCGCCACAGAGAAGGCTCTTCCCCTGGGTGTCGCCAGTCGGCATTGTCCGGCCGACGGCACCCTGAGAAGGCCCTCTCTGTGGGAGCGTATCGGTCTAAGGGATGTATGGGGCAGGAGGCGGTCTCGCATATAACTAGGCCCCGAGCCATGGAGCGCTTTAAAGATAGTTGTCAGAACCTTGAAGCGCACTCGAAAAACCACAGGAAGCCAATGCAGCTCGCGCAGGATCGGTGTTATGTGGGAGCATCTAGTGGCTCCCATAATCACCCGCGCGGCTGCGTTTTGGACTAGCTGTAGCTTTCGAGTGCACCTCAAGGGAAGCCCCATGTAGAGAGCATTACAGTAGTCGAGTCGGGACGTCACGAGAGCTTGAGTGACTGTGCGAAGGGCAGCCCGGTCCAGTAAGGGGCGCAATTGGCGCATCAGGCGTACCTGATGAAACGCCCCCCTGGCCCCGGCCGGCACATGGTCCTCCATGGACAGCCGGGAATCCAGGAGGACACCCAAATTGCGCGCCCTCTCCACGGGGGCCAGTGTTTCGCCCCCAATGGCTAGAGTTGGTGTAATCTGGCTGAACCGGGGTGCCGGAAACCACAGCCACTCAGTCTTGGCAGGGTTGAGCCTGAGTTTGTTACCACCCATCCAGATCCGTACGGCCTCCAAACACCGGGACAGCACTTCGGCGGCATCGTTGGGGTGGTTTGGGGTGGATATGTACAGCTGGGTGTCATCAGCGTACAGATGGTACTCCACCCCAAAACCACGGATGATCTCACCCAGCGGCTTCATATATGTGTTGAAAAGGAGGGGCGAGAGGACCGATCCCTGAGGAACCCCACATAAGAGAGGCCTCGAGGTCGACCTCTGCCCTCCCGTCAACACATATTGCGACCGACCAGAGAGGTAGGATGAGAACCACCGCAAAACGGTGCCTCCCAACCCCAACCCCCCCAGTCGGTGCAATAGGATACCATGGTCGATGGTATCAAAAGCCGCCGAGAGGTCTAATAGGACTAGGATAGAGGAATAACCTCTATCCCGCGCCCTCCAGAGATCATCAACCAACGCGACCAATGCCGTCTCGGTGCTGTGACCGGGTCGGAAGCCGGACTGGCGCGGGTCTAGATAATCAACTTCCTCCAGGTGTCGCGGAAACTGTTGGGCTACCACACTCTCGACAACCTTCACCAAAAAGTGAAGGTTGGAGACCGGACGATAGTTCTCTAATAAAGCTGGGTCCAGGGACGGCTTCTTGAGGAGGGGCCTCACTACCGCCTCTTTCAAGACGGCAGGCAAGGACCCCTCACTCAAAGATGCGTTGACAATGCCCTGGAGCCAGCCTCGTGTCGTCTCCCAGGATGCCAGTACAAGCCAGGAGGGACACGGGTCCAATAAACATGTGGTCGCCCTAAGTTTCCTTGACAACCTGTCCATATCCTCGGTGGTAACAAAGTCAAACTCCTCCCAAGAAGGAACCTCAAGACTAGTCTCGGACAGTCCCACAGGACCACTGTCGATGGAGGGTAGCTCATTCCGAATCCGAGTGATTTTCTCCTGCAGATAAATCCCAAATTCCTCTGCTCGCCCTTGCAGAGGGGCTTCCCGCGGCCTCTGATGAAGGAGGGAGCGGGTCACCCCAAACAGGGCGGCAGGGCGGTTATCTGCGGATGCAATAAGGGTGGCACAATACTCACGTTTGGCCACCCTTATCGCCACTAAGTAAGCCCTAATATGGGTTCTCACTAGTGTTCGGTCGGCTTCGGAGTGAGAGGATCTCCATCTGCTCTCTAGGCATCTCTTGTGGCGTTTCATCCCCCGAAGCTCCTCGGTAAACCAAGGAGCCTGGGTGATTCGCCGCCGCAAGAGAGGCCGCAAGGGCGCGACTCGGTCCAAGGCCCCCGCGGCCGCACTTAACCATGCGGCCACTAGGTCCTCAGTCGAGTCGCAAAGCAGGGTCACAGGAATTGGCCCAAGCTCCCTCTGGAACCTTTCCGGGTCCATTAGAAGCCTGGGGCGGAACCATATAGGAATATCCGGTTCCGCCTCCCCGCGGTGAGGTGTAGCGATTGGAAAGTCCAGCCGAAGGAGAGCGTGATCTGTCCATGACAAGGGAGTGATGGCTAGGTCCCCTATTCCCAGATCACAACTCCACTGTCCCGAGACAAAGATGAAATCCAGTGTGTTTCCTCCCTCGTGAGTGGGGCCTAAAACTACCTGGGTCAGGTCCATGGCCGTCATGGAGGCCATGAACTCCTGAGCTGCTCCAGAGGCTTCGCCTGCCGATGGCAAGTTAAAGTCCCCCATGACTACCAGTCTGGGGGTCTCAACTGCCGCCTCGGCTATCACCTCTAGGAGCTCGGGCAGGGCTGTTGTTGCATAGCGAGGAGCCAGGTATACAACTAACACGCCCAACTGCCTCCCTAGGCCCCATCTCACGCAGAGAGATTCACACCCGGTTGTCTGAGGGACTGTGGTCTCCTTCGGTTCAAGACCTTCCTTTACGATAATCGCCACCCCCCCACCCCTCCCTAGGGCCCTTGGCTGATGGAAGGCACGGTAACCTGGTGGGCACATGTCCACGAGGGGCATACCCCCTTCGTGGCCCAACCAGGTTTCCGTTATACCCACCAGGTCCGGGTCCCCCTCTGACACAAAGTCACGAATGAGGGGGGCTTTTTGAACCACGGACCTGGCGTTGCATAACATCAGCCTCGGGCCCCGGGTCTGTGATTCCTGCCCACCTAGTCTGCGATGGGAGAGCGGAGAGTTGGAGCACGTGACCGTCTGAATCCAGCGGCCACGGTCTTCCAACCGATGATGACCATTTCGTCTCCCTCCGCCCCTGCCCCTCCCCAAGACCGAATCGATGGAAAAAGCCACCGAGGAAATGACCCCCCCCTCCCCTTCCTCCGTTTCCCTATTTCCGCCCGCCGGCCTCAATTGCTGTCCCCTCCCTGGACTATTTTTCCCCTCCTCCCTGGAACCCCCTAAAATCCGAATTAAAAACCTCCCTAAAAACCCCCTCAACCTGCGCTTCGCCCACCTCTCAGGAATAATCAATCCGTCATCGAGGTGGGCCCGTGTTAGACAGGAGGGCCAGGCCTGCGAGAGGGGAGACTCCCGCAGGCCAAGGAGGTCGCGCCTAGAGTACATGATAAAAGCCCCCGAGGCAGTCCAAGTCCAGGAAGGCAAAAAACACAAGTCCGAAAAGCAGATAAAGTGGCTAAGTGCAAGGATATATTTCAGGATGGGGGGTAAAGTCAGAATCCAGAGTCTTATGGATGGGGAGATCGAATCCAGTCCCATTACAGGCCCCATCCATCTGTCCTTCCGACCAAAAGGGGCTTAGTTCGTATTTAGTGCCGCATGGCTAATTAGTCCATCATGCGGCCTGATGTAAGATACTGCCCTCTAATGGCCCAGATATTATCAGCCAACCTCTTCCAGTCCCATGCACTCACTCCAAGATGTTACAGATGTTAAAAGCTCTTCCCGGGTCGTCCTCGGCCAGGTCCACCATTCCACAAAGCGGCTGCAGATGTTCCACGCCAGACTGCTCAACCAGCATACATGTTCAAATTTTCTCCTTCTCCTTCTTCCATTTCCACCATCTCCAACTCCTTCCCATCTCCATCTCATCACCATCTCCGTCCATCTCTCTCGATCTCCATCCATCGCTCCTTCCATCTCTCTCATTCTCTCTCCTTCTTTCTCTCTCCTCCTCTCCTTCTCTCTCCTTCTCCATTTCTTTCTTTCTTTCTCCTTCGCCTTCTCCTTCCTTCTCCATTTCCTTCCTCCAACTCCTCCAACAACACCTTCCTTCCAAACCTCCACACCTTCTCTCACCAGCCTTCTCTTCCAGCCTCCCTTATGAGCAGTCCTCGCCAACACAAGCCGATCGGGATTGGGGATATTTCGGGCACAGGCCAGGGTAGGACCGCACGACCTGCCACTGGTCGTGCGGCCCGATGGTAGCTCTCCTGGCCCGGCCCCATCTCGCAGCCGGCCGATCTTCCGCGTCCCGGCTTTGCGGCCTACCTCTCTTCCTTCCGGCCGCGCCGGGACGCTCTAGGCCGCAAACAGGCCGAGTCGCCTCTCCCGTCTTCTTTGCTCTCCGTCGTCGCCCGCACGGCTCGCCCTTCAGCTTCGGGCGGCTCGGCGCGACGACGGGCAGTTCGGCTCGTCGGGCCAGCCCTCAGTGATGGTAAATAGGGGCTGGCGACATCTTCCTGGGGGTGAAACTACCCCCCGGGCTTCTCCCAGCCTCAAAACGCGACCGCCATGTCGCGCATGCGCAGAGGTATATAATTAAGAAGGTGAATATTGTAACTGTCAATGTCCAAGAAGGAAGAAAGGAAGTCATAAATGCAAAGAAAATGCCATTTGTTTCACATGTAGTGATAGCATTAATGCCTAATGATTGGAAAGATGTTTTCTAATTAAAAGAAAAAAGTAGCAAGAGTAAATGCAAAATCTACCAGGGAATTTGCTTGTATTTTAGAAGCCTTTGGCAGATTTCTGAATAAAACTATACAAGAAATGAAGTATCAATTAGCAAATTTCGGAAGTATGAGTGGCTTTTGAACTGGATTGCCATTATATACGCCATCTTTTTGCTCTCCTACAGGTTACTCAGATGTTTGAATATATGAAATTTTATTGCATGCTTGTTGATTCAGATAATTCAAATTTTAGAAAGTTTGAATTGTGGAATATTTTGTGTGAATATTGAATTGAATATTGGTTGTGGAATGAGATAATAGCAATATAGATAGAAATAAACCATTGAATTTAAATATAAAACATTCAGACTGAATGCTCAGTGAATGGTTAAATATGGAGTAGGGAATAAATGTCTGAAGTTGCTTCAGAGGTGGGTTACTCCCGGTACAGTACAGTATACCAGAAGGGGTAGTGAAAATCAGGCATAGCAGACCGGACCGATAGCAGCCTAGCTACCCCCTGTACCAGCAAAAGAATATCCCGCCCTCCCAGAACTGCACTGTGAGGTAGGGGAAGTGGGTCTTGGGAGAGACCTTCCCTCCCTCTTCAGACAGCCTGAAGGGAGAGAGGAGGTGGCCTGGTTTGAACGTGGGTGGGCAGTTTAGTGGCTGGTGCCTCCTTCGCTGATTGGGACAGGCGAAGAAAGAAAAGAGTTGTGCAATAGCCGAGGGTAAAGGCATTGCCCTTTGCATTTCGTGGCGCAGGGTGGCTGGCTGTACCACAAGGACGAGCAGAGTGCCAGAGAAAAAAAGGAGGTGCATGTTAAAGCAGCAGCCCCTGTTGCCAAGTGAGAAGGGGAGCGCCTTCGCCCTCTGCTATCACGTGCCTCCTTTCCCAAGATTGGCAGGACCCTAATTCCCCCCATACAGGGCTGCTACACCCCACAAGAGATTTCCTAGCCTGGGATCCCAGGAGAAGCTCATCTGCCTAGAATTGCCAATCCTTCTACCAGCTGACGAGGAAGCTTCTGCGGCTGTCTTTATAGGCTGGGAGCATCTTGGAGGGAGAGCCTGTTTTTTTGCAAGGTCACCAGAGGAGAGAAGGAGAAAGCACCCTTTGCCCCACGTTCCCTCGCCTTCCTTGGGCTGCTGCCTGGTTTGTTGCAGTGCTTTGCAGCTGGAGAGAGAATCCGGCCATGATGGCATCCTAAGGGCTCCTGATCTGTGCCATTGGGAGAAAAGCCAATGGAAAGTTGTGCACCTCTGCAACATCTGTAAAGGCAGCAGCAGAAGCTTCCTCTTGGGCTAGCAGAAGGATTAGCAACTCTAGGCAGAAGATGCTGGGCATTGGGTGAGAGGGGCGTCTGCTTTGCAGAAGTTGCCCATCTCCATCCAGTAGCTAAAGTACACCATGGTGCATGGTTGGACGCTGGTGGGGATTCGGTGGTGGTGGTGCTTCCTAGGAGCATCCGCCACTCCCCACCACCTTTGGAGGCAAATACTCCTCTTGGTGGGGTAGCTGTGCTGGCCCGCTCCAGGCCTGAAGTCTGCGCCCAGGCTGGTGTAGCAGCTGCAACTACCCACCCGTCACCAAGGAGACAGCCAGTTCAGGTGAGCCACATGGTTGCTCTGAGTGGGCAGTTGCTTCACCAATCCGGACGCAGCCAGAACGGAGCACTTTCTCTTATCCTGCTGCTGAAAGAAAGAAAGAAGTGACTCAGAGCCTGCTTGGAAGAGAGCTTTGGCAGCCTGCGTGTCCCTTTCAACTACTTTGACCCCCCAGGAGGGAGGGGCCAGTGGGGACCATAAAAGGAGCAGCTGCTCCACTGTGGATGAAGGGGAAAATTTTTTGGTTTCTCTCTGCCACATCATTCAATGCTAAGTGTTGCAGCAGAGAGAATCCGAACTTTTTTCTCTCCCTCCATTCACAGTGGAGTTGCTGCAACCTCTCCCGCCACATGTTGCTAGTTATGGGCCCAGCCTGCTCAATATTTGAGGGGGATCCTCTGTTTGTGGGGTTGGGCAATTTGGTTGCAAAAACGCCAAGGGGTGAGCAGCCTTGGAGGGCCTGTTCATCAGTCTCCTTTTTCTCTCAGCCCTGCAAAACCAGAAATCTTACCTCCTCCAAGCAGCAACTGAGGCTGTGCAGGGGTAGGGGGGGAGGAGAAAATAATCAAACAAGAGAAGCTGAAAGACAGACTGATCCCAATTCTTCAGCAAGAAGAGTTTCTGCAAAAGGGAGGGGGAGGAGGCAGCTGCAGCTTCCAAAGGCCTTTTAGCCATAATTGCCTTCAAAGTAAATGTTGGGGGGGGGGCAAGGAGGAAAGAAGTCCAAGAAGCTCAACACCCCAAAGAGGTCCACGTGGATGGGGCAGCAGGAGAAGCAGAGAAGCGGGGCGAGAGGTGAAGAGGATTCCCTCAATCGTCTTCTTTTACTTCCCTCCCCAGAGGGAAGACCAACAGGAAGCACTTTTTAGGGCAGGGGGACAGGCTGCATGGTCTCTGGGCTGCACCTGCTTTTTTTTTTAAATGATTGAAGTTGGGCCCCCATCCCTCTTGGAGCTCTACTTGGCCATCTACAATAGATTGCCAGGAAAAAGAAAAGAAAAAGCAAGGAGGGAAGTATGCAATATGGTGGCAATGCTCTTAAGCCCTTGCTTAAGAAAGGAAGAGCCATCTGGTGAGCAACTCCCAGGTCCATTTTCTTTAAGGCACCCACCAGTGGGCCTTCGAGACAGCGGTATGTGTGTTTCTGTGCGTGCGTGTTTTCCCCAAAAGGCCATGGGGGTGCCTATCTTCGCCCATGCATTTTTCCAGATGCTGCAGTGGAACAAGAGAGAGGGGGGAGAAAGAGGAAGGGGCAGTTGTCTTCTATCAGGCTTGCACATGAGGAAGGAAAAGCCGCTTCTCTCCCCCAAACCGGCTGGCCTGTTAATTTGAAAATGAACAATAAAAGAGAAGCACTTTTCTTAAGGTGACCAGACGTCCCGCTTTTGGTGGGACAGATCCGCATTTCAAGCATCTGCCCCACGTCCCGCAGCCTCTTAAAAATATCCCGTTTTTTGGTGGCGGGGGCCGGGCGGGCAGCGGGCACTCTGCACGTGCTCAGAGGCGCGGGGCACGGGCAGGAAGTGGCGGCCTGGTGGGCAGGCGGAAGGGGAGGGCCAGCGAGGGAGGAGCCAGGCCCAGGCAGGCAGCAGGCGGCGGAAGAGGAAGACAGCCTGCCGGAGCCCGCACAGCCCTGAACTTCTTTGCGCCATGCCGCGATGTGCTGAAAGCAGCCGGACGGAAGCCCCACCGCCGCCGTCGCCTCCTCACCCGGCTCGTCCCAGGCGCCCATGGCAGAACAGGCGGGCACTCTCAGCGCACACAGCGTGGCTTTAAGAATTTCAGAGCCATGCGGGCTCCGGCAGGCTGTCCTCTTCTTCCGCCACCTGCTGCCTGCCTGGGCCTGGCTCCTCCCTTGCTGGCCCTCCCCTTCTGCCTGCCCACCAGCCTGCCACTTCCTGCCCCCACCCCGCGCCTCTGAGTGCGTGCAGAGTGCCCGCCCAGCCCTGCTCCATCACCCCACCAGATGCCTACCTACAGGTGCCCTGCTGGGGGGAGAAGGGATGGGGTCAGCCTGCGCGCCCCCGGCCAGCAAGGGAAGTGGGTGGTGAGGCTGCAGAGCTGGGAAAGGCCGCTGCACACACACACCCGCCCCCCCTGCCCCCGTCGATGGTGTCACGCTTTGTGAGTTTGAAAATCTGGTCACCTTAACTTTTCTGTACATAATAGAAAGGAAAGGAAAATACTGAGAAATGTTGAGGAGCTGAGGAGTGTGTGTGTGTGAGTCAGGGAATTCCAGACAGGAAAGATTGTTTTGTATTCCAGTTAAATTAGAACTGGCTCTTTGTAAAGGATCTGTGAGAATTTTGAAATATTGCAATAAGGCCCAAGAAAAAAATAATAAAGCAAAAAGATTTAATTAAACGAGAAGAGAAAGTGGTAAAACATCCACTAAAGGCATTAAAGGCCTTTCTTACTTTACTTTACTTTATTTTGATTTATAGACCGCTCCCTCTCCCTAAAAGGGACTCGGGGCGGTGTACGGGAAATTTAAAAGCATATAGACATCCTAATTTATAAATATTAAAAACAAATTAAACAAGTTAAACCTGTACTAAAAATTTAAAATATAAAACCTAGAAAATCCCTAAAAATCCCCATTAAAACAATTTAAATGTCAGTGTAGGCTGGTGAGATAAGTTAAGCCAGGCCGGCTAGATGGAAAAAGTGTGTCTTTAATTTTTGGCGGAAGGAGCGGAGGTCCGTAGTGGTTCTAATATCGGGGGGTAGATCATTCCAGAGGGTTGGGCCCACCACAGAGAAGGCCCTTCCCCTGGTCGTCGCCTGCTGGCATTGCCTAGCAGATGGTATCTGGAGAAGTCCCTCTCTGTGGGAGCGAATCGGTCGAAGGGATATGTGGAGCAGAATGCGATCCCGTAAATAGCTAGGTCTAATGTGTTTTCAATTGCAGGATTGGAAATATTTGATTGACTGTATGCTTTAATGTTGAAAAAGAATAATCTTTATCAGTATAAGCAGAGGTGTATTCTTCAAGCTTTAATGTAGTTTGCAAAAATCATTGCAGTAAACTGAATACCACTGTAAAACATCATTTCTCACCAAAAGTGCAATTTAATGGAGAGTACAGTAAGATTTTACCCAGGCAAGAAAAAATGTATAGAATAGGTGGTGCATGGCTCAACTGAAAGTAATTGTGAGACAGATCTGTGAGATGGAAACTTATCAAACAGATCTAATCTAGAAATAAGAAATTTCTTGACAGAACAATTAGATAAATGGGATGCCTTCAGAAGTTGTGGGTATACCATCACTGGAGGTTTTTAAGAAGAAATGTGTTCATAATAGTATAGGTTCTCATCTCATGCTTCAGTAGGGGTTGGACTAGAAACCTCAGAGGTCTCTTCCAACTCTGGAAGAATCATTGGAATCACTCCACTCAGTCTTACCAAGAGAATGGTGATAAAAAAATATTTGGAAATGTATATCAGGCAGTCTTCTGACAGCAAAATCTCATTTTATTGGCTAGTATCAAGGGAAAGATGACTTTGAAAATGCTTCCTCTCTCACCATAACATGCAAGACGAGGTGAGGACTGGCTGAGAGGGGAGGGGCAAGGAGAAGCCAGGCGAGGTGCCCCTCCAATGTGAGTGACATTGAGTTGGCCATGCCCATCCAGTCACATACCCGCCAAGCAACTCCCATCCGGTCACATGACTGTCAAGTGACACCCACTCAGTCACATGACCATCAAGCCACTCCCAGCCACTCACATGACCATCAAGCTCAGAACAGGCTATAGCCACAGAATAGGTAGTAAAAATTTTGAAACCCACCCTTGAGTTGCTTAATTGTTCATTGGATTAATGTATAAAGAATGTTTGTGGTAACTGAGATGTATTGTTCTGGGATGGAAATATGAATGTAATTTTTTTTTTTTTTTTTTGCTGCTCTGTCACTGCAATAAATATTTGATTCGATTATTTGTTCTGAAAATTCATACATGAAGACCAGAGTCATTACTTTGGTCAGGAAAAGTAAATAAATGAACACAAATTATCCGTAAATAATAAAAGCTGAAAAATTATGCAGTATTGAATGTTTACTCCAGATGGGAAATTTAAGATACACAATTATTGGGTAACATATGTCTGTTTCAAGTATGCTAAATGCTAAATGAATCTGAGTGAATACAAAGATGAATGATCTGTGTGAAAAAAAATAAGTTGGGTTGGATTTGTCACAGAAACACAGTGACTATTAAATTGCAAAGCAATACATAAAGGAATAGTAATGGGTAAAGGGAAAGGGGAAATGAAAGAAAATATCTGTTGGATGCAAATACCGTGTTTCCCTGAAAATAAGATATGGCCTTATTTTCTTTTGACCCCCAAAATAAGCACTTGGCCTTATTTTCAGGGAGGCCATATTGTTTTTGAGTTGCAGGAGATACAATACAATACAATAGCAGAGTTGGAAGGAACCTTGTAGGTCTTCTAGTCCAACCCCCTGCGTGGGCAGGAACTTTATACCATTTCAGACAAATGGCTATCTAACATCTTTTTAAAGACTTCCAGGGTTGGGGCATTCACAACTTCTGGAGGCAAGCTGTTCCACTGGTTAATTGTTCTAACTGTCAGGAAATTTCTCCTTAGTTCTAAGTTGCTTCTCTCCTTGATTAGTTTCCACCCATTGCTTCTTGTCCTGCCCCCAGGTGCCTTGGAGAATAGTTTGACTCCCTCTTCTTTGTGGCACCCTCTGAGATATCGGAACACTGCTATCATGTCTCCCCTGGTCCTTCTCTTCATCAAACTAGACATACCCAGCTCCTGCAACCATTCTTCATATGTTTTAGTCTCCAGTCCCCTAATCATCTTGGTTGCTCTTCTCTGCACTCTTTCCAGAGTCTCCACATCTTTTCTACATCGTGGCATAGCAAGATAGCAAGCATGGTCACCTCATGGCTGCTGCTATGTTGCAATATATTTGGGGAGGGCTTATTATCCAGGGAGGGCTTATTTTCAGGGAAACAGGGTAGTGGTATCAAAGATCAACAAAATTTAAAAATATACAACATAAAAGTAAAATATAATGGGTGAGATAAATAGCTAAAAATAACAAATACGTAATAGTCTACTATGAGTTAATTATGTTAATTAACTGTAGAGGTATAAATCTAAATAGTACAATATAGGTAGTCTTCAACTTACAAACAATTGTTTAGTGAATGTTTGATGTTACAATTGCGGTGAAAAAAGTGGCTTATGACTATTTAAGAGCCATGGTGGTGCAGCGGTTAGAATGCAATATTGCAGGCTAATTCTATTGACTGCCAGCAGTTCAAGTCTCACCAGCTCAAGACCGTATCAGTCTTCCATCCGTCCGAGGTTGGTAAAATGAACACCTAGATTGTTGGGTACAATATGCTGACTCTGTAAACTGATTAGAGAGGGCTGTAAAGCACCGTGAAATGGTATTTAAGTCTAAATGCTATTGCTATTTTTCACCATTGCAGTATTCCTATGATCATGTAATCAAAATTCAGATGTTTGGCAACTGGCATATATTTATGTTGATTACCACGTCCTGCGGACATGTAACCACCTTTTGCGATGGTTTAACAAGCAAAGTCAATGGGGAGGCCAGATTCACTTAGCACCTGTGTTACTAATTGAACAACTGTGGCAAGAAAGGTCTAAAATGGAGGATCATGTGACAGCCGTGGCCAGGAGGGCATTTTACCAGGTACGCCTGGTTCGCCAGTTGCGCCCCTTACTAGACCTGGACGCCCTTCGCACAGTCACTCAAGCACTGGTCACGTCCCGTCTGGACTACTGTAATGCTCTCTACATGGGGCTCCCCTTGAGGTGCACCCGAAGGTTACAGCTGGTTCAGAATGCGGCCACGCGGGTGATTATGGGAGCCTTAAGGTGTTCCCATATAACACCTGTCCTGCGCAAGCTGCACTGGCTACCTGTGGCCTTTCGGGTGCGCTTCAAGGTGTTGATCACCATCTTTAAAGCGCTCCATGGCTTGGGGCCTAGTTATATGCGAGACCGTCTCCTACCCCATACATCCCTTCGGCCGATTCGCTCCCATAGAGAGGGCCCAAACCTCTGGAACAACCTGCTTCCCGATCTCCGTACCATCTCGGACCTCCGCCTTTTCCGCCAGCGTCTGAAAACGCACTTATTCCATCAAGCCAGCTTAGGTTAACCATCCGATAAATGACTGAGTGTTAGTTGTACAAATTTTTTAATTAGAGGGTTTTTAAATCATGTTTTTTGCACAGGGTCATTGAGCTTAATAGAGTTTTAGGATGTTATGTATTTTGTATTGTATATTGTGTTTTAAATTCCTGTGCGCCGCCCTGGGTCCTTTTGTAGGAGATAGGTGTGGGATATAAATATAATAAAATCTAAATCTAAATCTAAAAAGGGTCAAAATTCACTTAACAACCATCTTGCTTAGCAATGGAAATTTTGGGCTCAATTTTGTTTGTAGGTCAAGGACTGTTATATGAGAAGTAAAATATGAATCTAAAACAAAATAACTAATACATAATAAACCTGAAACCGTGAATAAGAAGTGTTTATGAATAAGCTATGTCTTACAGCATTTTCATTGCCGCAACACAGAAGTTCTCACTGTGCAAGTAGCAATAAACTTAGACTTATATACTGCTTCATAGTGCTTTACAGCCCTCTCTAAGCAATTTACAGAGTCAGAATATTTCCCCCAACAATCGGGGACCTTATTTTACCAACCTCAGAAGGATGGAAGGCAGAGTCAACTTTGAGCTGGCGAGAATTGAACTACTGGCAATCAGCAGAATTAGTCTGCAATACTGCATTCTAACCACTGTGCCACACATGCCACCAAGTAATGAAGAGTTTTGAATCTTTTAGAACATGGTTCACATAGAAATTGTCTGGTCTTTTGGGGGGTTTTAGGTTTAGGTTTATTAGTTTTTTATACCGCCCTACTCCCGAAGGACTCAGGGTGGTGTACAGCCAAAGTAAAACAGATATATAAAAGTTAAAAAACAGTTTTAAAAGCATATTGAACAGTTTGGCCTCTCTTAAAATTTAAAAACCAACAAACCCCGATTACAATTAATAAAAATTCATATTTAAAAATTCATTTTTATGCCAAAAATTCATTTGTATGCCCCTGGCCTGTTGGAAGAAAAAGGTTTTGAGAGCACGGCAGAAGGTGCGTCAGTCAGGGATAGTTCTTAATTCCGGGGGCAATTCGTTCCAGAGGACAGGTGCTCCCACGGAGAAGATTCTCCCCTTGGGTGTCACTAGTCGACATTGTTTAGCTGATGGCACCATGAGGAGACCCTCTCTATGGGAGCGTATTGGCCGGTGGGAGGCTCTCAGTGGCAGAAGGCGATCTCGTAAGTACCCAGGTCCTAAGCCATATTTACATATTAAGAGCAGAATGTAAGCAGACCTAATATGCCTGTAGAATTTACAGAGCGATAATACATAAACAGGTATGCTTAGTTAATAGGGCTTTGGGATATCTGCAGAGGAGATGGTAAGATGGGTTTGAAAAATGTTATTCTCATCTGGGATAAGTTAGATTTTATAAATATTTTGTTGGTTCCTAGGTATCCTTATTCATCCAATTTTTCTCATGTTAGGCAACTTATTAACTTTGACCTGAAAGTTAATCCCTTATCCTTTGGTTGACTAGTTATTTAATAATACCCTAAAGAAATTAGGAATCATGTAGAAAATTGATCATTTCAGCCCTATAGGGTTTCTGAAATTGTGCTGGCAACAGCAGCATAGAGAGGAGCATAAGGATTCTGCTCATGGTTAGTTTAGTTAGTTCTGGCCAATGGAAGAGTGATCTGGGTACAGGGGATATAGTCATCACGCCCTTGTCATGGTCAGACCACTCACTTCTCCAGCTCGACTTTCCGACCGCTGCTCCCCTCCGCGGGGAGGCGGAACCAGAGCCACCGATCTGGTTCCGCCCCAGGCGCCTTATGGACCCGGATGGGTTCCAGGCGGCGCTTGGGCCACTTCCTGTATCCCTGACCCACGCCCCGATGGAGGACCTCGTGGCCGCATGGAATATTGCGACCACGGGGGCCTTGGATCGGGTCGCGCCCTTGCGGCCTCTCTTGTGGCGACGTGTCGCCCCGGCTCCTTGGTTTACCGAGGAGCTGAGGGTGATGAAACGCCACAAGAGATGCCTAGAGAGAAGATGGAGGTATACCCGTTCTGAATCTGACCGGACACAAGTAAGAGCCCAGTTACGGACTTACATTGTGGCGCTGAGAGTGGCCAAACGTCATCATTGTGCCACTCTCATAGCATCCGCAGAAAACCGCCCTGCCGCCCTGTTCAGGGTGACCCGCTCCCTCCTTCAACAGAGGGTGCGGGAAGCCCCGCTACAGGGCAGAGCAGAGGAATTTGTGACTTTTCTGCAGGAGAAAATCGCTCAGATACAGAACGAGCTAGCCCCCATTGATGGTCCAGTGGGATGCCACGAGACAGATCTTGTTTGGGAGGAGTTTGACTCCGTTGCTTCCGAGGATATGGACAGGCTACGTGGGCGACTGCGAGCCACCACATGTTTATTGGACCCGTGTCCCTCCTGGCTTGTACTGGCATCCTGGGAGGTGACACGAGGCTGGCTCCAAGAGGTTGTCAACGCATCCTTAAGTGAGGGTTCCTTGCCTGCTTCCCTAAAAGAGGCTATGGTGAGGCCCCTCCTTAAGAAGCCCTCTTTGGACCCAGCTTTATTAAACAACTATCGTCCAGTCTCCAACCTTCCCTTTTTGGCGAAGGTTGTTGAGAGTGTGGTGGCACAACAGTTTCCCCGTCACCTGGAGGAAGTTGATTATCTAGACCCGCGCCAGTCCGGCTTTCGGCCCGGGCATAGCACTGAGACGGCATTGGTCGCGTTGGTCGATGATCTCTGGAGGGCCAGAGATGGGGGTTGTTCCTCCATCCTGGTCCTATTAGACCTCTCGGTGGCTTTTGATACCATCGACCATGGTATCCTATTGCATCGGCTGGGGGGGTTGGGGGTGGGAGGCACCGTCTTACGGTGGTTCTCCTCCTACCTCTCTGGCCGATCGCAATTTGTGTTGACAGGAGAGCAGAGGTCGACCTCGAGACCCCTCACATGTGGGGTGCCTCAGGGTTCGGTCCTCTCGCCTCTCCTGTTTAACACATATATGAAGCCGCTGGGTGAGATCATCCATGGTTTTGGGGTAGAGTACCATCTGTATGCTGATGATACACAGCTGTACATTTCTACCCCAAAACACCCCAACGATGCCATAGCAGTGATGTGCCAGTGCCTGGAAGCCGTGCGGATCTGGATGGGAAGTAACGGACTCAGGCTCAACCCGACCAAGACCGAGTGGCTGTGGTTTCCGGCTGCCCGATTCAACCAGCTGACTCCATCGCTGGCCATAGGGGGCGAACATCTTGCCCCTGTGGATGGGGCGCGCAACTTGGGTGTCCTCCTGGATGCCCGGCTGTCCATGGAAGATCAAGTGACAGCCGTGGCCAGGAGGGCGTTTTACCAGGTTTGCCTGGTTCGCCAGTTGCGCCCCCTATTGGATCGGGACGCCCTTCGCACAGTCACTCATGCTCTCGTGACATCGCGACTGGACTATTGTAACTCTCTCTACATGGGGCTCTCCTTGAGGTGCACCCGGAGACTTCAGATGGTTCAGAATGCAGCCGCGCGGGCAATCTTGGGTACCTCCAGATTTGCCCACATAACTCCACTTCTGCGCGAGCTGCACTGGCTGCCTGTCGTCTTCCGGGTGCGCTTCAAGGTATTAGTCATCATTTTTAAAGCGCTCCATGGCTCGGGACCTAGCTATCTGCGGGATCGGATCCTGCCGCATACATCCTCACAGCCGATTCGCTCCCACAGAGAGGGACTTCTCCGGGTGCCCTCCACTAGACTCTGTCAGCGGGCGACGCCCAGGGGAAGGGCTCTCTCTGTGGTGGGCCCAGCCCTCTGGAACGACCTTCCCCCCGACATTAGAACAACCACGGACTTCCGCTCCTTCCGTCTGAAATTGAAGACTCATCTTTTCCGTTTGGCCGGCCTTGGTTAGCCTCTCTCTACAGGGTTTAGCTGTTTTTAATTGGGTATTTTAGTAGATTAAGGGGATTTTAGCACAGGCTCATATTTAATTTTTTCTTAACTGTATGTGTATATTGTATTGTGGTTTTAGTTTCCCTGTGCACCGCTCCGAGTCCCTATGGGGAGAGGAGCGGTCTATAAATTAAATTATTATTATTATTATTATTATTAGGAGCATGGAAGTCTAAGTTATGAGGAAGGTCCACTATTGAATTTGCATAGAAAGAGCAAGACTCTGTTATATTCGTTTCTGAACATGTAACTCTCCAGAGATGGACTCTTGGCGATTACCCTATTTTTAAGGTGTTGTGAGAGTGTAGTTTCACTATCAGAAATAGGAGGCAATTTTTGAAAATTGAATCAAATTGCATCAAAAGCTTGTTTAAAATCTAGAGAAGTCATTAAAAGGAAGGATTTCTTTTTATTAGTGTGTTTTTGTTAGAGATGGTGGAACTCCAAAATATGGCCTATTGCAGTGATGATGAACCTATGGCACGGGTGCCACAGGTGGCACGCGGAACCATTTCTTAGGGCACGCGAGGCGTTTCCCTGTCAGCTCCAGCGTGCATGTGTGTGCTGGCCAGCTGATTTAGGCCGCCTTTTGAGGCCATTTTTTGCCCTCTGGAGGCTTCAGGGAAGCTCCTGAAATCTCTGGAGGTGGGGGGGAGGCTGTTTTCACCCTCCCCAGGCTCCTAGAAAGCCTCTGGAACCTGTGGAGGGTGAAAAAAGCTTGCCAAAAGCAAGGGGTCATGCACATAGCATTATGGGTGTGGCATGCCCATGCACGACCCCCCTGTGCTTCCCCCGCTTTTGGCACGCGAGCCAAAAAAGGTTAGCCATCACTGGTGAGATTGTCAAAATAAAGTGAGAAATATTTTTAAAAAATGAAATATATGATGCAGCATATGAAAGTAGTGAAAAACAACCAAGGTTTAAAATATAGAAATAGAAATATTTAAAAAAAACATATAAAGAATGTTGTCATGGTATTATATTACTTAGGAAAACTCATGGTGGTTATGTATTAAGGTGTGTCAATCAATCAAACTTTATTTACAGTCATAAACCAAAATTCTGGTTTTGGTTTGTCTATTAGAAGCTGAGGAATGAATCCATTAAATGCTGAACTGAAATCAACAAACAGCATTCACATATGAGTATTTTTCCCCCCAAGTGCGGAAAGCCCAGATGGGGAACAGAAGAAATAGCATTCTCTGTACAGTGATTTGGATGGTAAGCAAGTTAAAGCAAGTTGAATGCTGGAGGGAGGATAGATACAATAATGTCCTTTATTAGGCTTTCAAAACATTTCATAATGATAGATATAAGTGCAACTGGATGGTAATCATTTAGACCCAGAATAGTACTTTTTGGGCACTGGCAAAATAATGGCAGTCTTAAAACATGAGGGGACCACTGCCTGCAATGAAAGATTGAAAATATCTGTAAGAATACAAGCCAACTCATCTGCACATTCCCTAAGAACATGCCCAGAGATATTATCTGGGTCTGCTGCTTTTTGAATGGTAACTTTCTGCAGGGTCCTCCGAAGAGAGGTAACATCAAACTAAGCACTTGCTCATCAGAATGGGGCACAGCTTCCCTCACAGAGGTGCTATTTGATGCCTCGAATCTTCCCAAAAATGTGTTCAGCTCATTTAAAAAGTCTGTCGCCCTTATAACATGATGGAGCCACCTTATCATCTGAAATGGGATGAATGCCTTGCCACATAGGGCTGATGTTCGTTGGATCCTGAAAAATTCTGAACTTTCTGACAATGGTCTTCCTTTGCTCCTTTTATGGAAAAAAGAAAAAAAGAAATCTGACTGTATTTTATCTTCTGTTCAAAAAATTATCCAATGCTATAAATAAATTTGCTATCAGGGAAAGAAAAATGTTTTGCTGCAAAATAAATTTTGTAATTTGTAATTGAAATTATGGAGTTTAATATTTTATATAAATCTGTGAATATAAAGAAGTAAAAAATGGAGGTAATTTAGTCCAAGTTCTTATGACTAAAGTTTCAAATCCTTTGCTTGCATACTAAATACAAGCTTGAGTCAGCAGCTCAATTGTATATTAACAAAGACCTGCATCAGATTTATCAATTGAAATACTGGTTAAAATTAATTTGGGGAACAATCTGTCCATCTTGGTTGACAAGTTTGTCTCTTCATGGAAAAAATACCCAATATTTTCTGACCTCACCTATTGTGAATTTTTTTAAATTTAATCATTAATAACCAAGATTGAGATGGATTTAGAAGAGGTTAGGCAATATTCTGGATCTAGATTTACAATATAGCTTTTGGGATTGGCCATTATCTTCTTCGTAATAGTTATGCAATTTTCTTTCTGTCCCACACAGAATTCTCACTTACAGAATATAAAACATCAGAGTTAAAAGAGACCTTGGAGGTCTTCTAGTCCAACACTTTGCTCAAGCAGGAAACCCTACATCATTTCATGCAAATGGCTGTTCAGTCTCTTCTGAAACACTTCCAATGATGGAGCACCCACAACTTCTGAAGGCAAGTTATTCTACTGGTTGATTGTTCTCACTATAAGGAAATTCTTCTTAATTCTCTGTTGCTTATCTCTTTGGTTAGTTTCCATCCATTGCTTCTTGTCTTGTCTTTCAGTGTTTTGGAAAATAAGTGGGCTCCCTCTTCTTTATGGCAGTCCCTCAAATATTGGAACCCTGCTGACATGTCACCCCTAGTTCTTTTCACTAGACTAGCCAGGACCAATTCCTGCAATCATTCTTCATATGTTTAGGCCTTCAGTTTGGATCTCTAATCATTTTTGTGGCTCTTCTCTGCACTCTTTCCAGAATATCAACATCTTTTTATATCATGGTGATCAAAACTGAATACATCTTACCTAAGCCTGATAAAGCAGTACTAATACTTCACATAAAATTGATTCATTGCCATCACTGCTGGCTAATATTTAAATGATTGTCTATTAGGACTCCAAAATCCCTCTAACAGTTACTGCTATTAAAAGTACATGAACTTTTGGTTTTTCTTGCCTAAGTCTTGCCTAGGTTTTCTTGCCTGATGCCTAAGAGTAAATCTTCTACAGCCGGGATAGTGAACCTATAGCACGCATGCCACAGGTGGCATGCAGAGGCCTCTCTGAGGGCACATGAGCCATCGCCCCACCTCAGCTCCACCGTGCATGTGTGTGTGCCTCCCGCTGGCCAGCTGATTTTTGGGTCTCTGTTGCGCATGTGCAGGGGGAGGGGGAGGGAGTCATGGGTGCATGTGTGGGGGAGAGGGGGAGCATGGGAGGTGCCACACTCCAACGCCCCATTTTGGGTCTAGCAGGTCTCCCTGCAACCTCCTGGAACCAAAAACAGGCTGTGGTGTGTGTGTGTGTGTGTGCCACACACACCATGCTCCCCCTCACACCCACACATGCACCCATGACCCCCTTCACCCCCACGCATGCATGTGCTTCACCTTCATGTGCCCCACCTCACACACATGCGCAACAGAAACCCAAAAATTCGTGCTGGCGAGAGGTACGCATGCATGCGCAGTGGAGCTGCGTAGCATAAGTTCATAATCAAGATTTACACAATAATAGAAAACCCTCCCTAAAATTAGAGCTTCATTCATTACTCAAAAATGCTTTAACATTCTTTTCATATAACTAAATAGAGCTGGGGATAACAATATTATTTTGCTGAAACTGAAAACTAATTACTGTTCAACGGTACAAAACTCTTTGAATTATACATGATTTTTAATTATGGAATATGACAAAAACACCAGATGGGCTCTATTCAAGAACACAATGTTGCAAAATATTTTGTTATCCCAAGGGCTAGGCTATTTTTGTAAATGGCTTATATACATACTCCATTTAAGTCGTATTACTTCCAACAGCTGCACAGACATTCCTGTCTTACACATTTCTGTAGTGCTTTCTCTCATTTTCCACTTAACTTAGAACATTTCAAAGAAATTCAGCAGTGAAACATTTCATAACTGCTATTTATCTCATTCCCTATATTATAAATTTTAATTCTATTTCATTCTATTGTTTCAGTATAGTTACTTTTATACAGCATTAGTTAAAGTTCTTGACATTCTATTGGTTGGATAATTCAAGATATTGAAAATAAAGAAAATATTATTTCAAATTAATTACAGTTTAGAATATACTACTATCATATTTTTTTTAATTTATTTATTTATTTATTTTTTATACCGCAACCTATCTCCCCGAAGGGACTCAGGGCAGTGCACAGGAAGTTAAAAATAGAAGTACAAACATATAAATAAATACGAACATATAATAGATAAGACTACAACAATAAAATCTAATTAAATTTAGAGTGGCCTGTGGTAAAAAATACCCTAGAAAATTACCAGTGAATTAAAATCAATTTTAAACAATTTTAAACTCAGTCTATAGGGGTGGTCTCGGGGGCTACGCTAGGCCGGCTAGATGAAAGAAATGAGTCTTCAGACGTTGGGGGGAAGAGGCGGAGGTCCGTGGTGGTTAGGAGTTCGGGACGTAGGTCATTCCAGAGGGCTGGGCCCGCCACAGAGAAGGCCCTTCCCCTGGGGGTCGCCAACCGGCATTGCCCGGCAGACGGCATCCAGAGAAGGCCCTCTCTATGGGAGCGAATCGGCCGAAGGGATGTATAGGGTAGGAGACGGTCTCGCAGATAAGTAGGCCCCGTGCCATGGAGCGTTTTAAAGATGGTTATCAGCACCTTGAAGCGCACCTGAAAAACCACAGATAGCCAGTGCAGCTCGCACAGGAGAGGTGTTACATGGGAATGCGGTGAGGCTCCCAAAATCCTCCATGCGGCCGCATTCTGCACTAGCTGCAGTCTTCGGGTGCACCTCAAGGGGAGCTCCATGTAGAGAGCATTGCAGTAGTCTAGGCGGGATGTCACAAGTGCTTGAGTGACTGTGCGGAGGGTGTCCCGGTCGAGAAAGGGTCGCAACTGGCATACCAGGCGGACGTGGTAAAAAGCCCCCCTGGCCACGGCCGTCACATGGTCCTCCATGGACAGCCGGGAGACCAGGAGGACGCCTAAGTTGTGGGCCCTTTCCACGGGGGCTAACAATTCACCCCCGATGGCCAGTGATGGCATCAACTGGCTGTACCAGGACGTCGGAAACCACAGCCACTCGGTCTGGGACGGGTTGAGTTGAAGTTTGTTACTACCCATCCAGGCCCGTACGGCCTCCAGACACCGGGACATCACTTCAATGGAATCGTTGGGGTGGTTTGGGGTAGATATGTATAGCTGCATGTCATCAGCGTACTGATGGTACTCTACCCCAAAACCACGAATGATCTCGCCCATCAGCTTCGTATAGGTGTTGAACAGGAGTGGCGAGAGGACCGACCCCTGAGGCACCCCACACATGAGGGGCCTCGAGGTCGACCTCTGCCCTTCTGCCAACACAAATTGTGACCGACCTGAGAGGTAGGAGGAGAACCACCGTAAGACGGTGCCTCTCACCCCCAACCCCTCCAGTCGGTGCAATAGGATACCATGGTCGATGGTATCAAAAGCCGCTGAGAGATCTAATAGGACCAGGACAGAGGAACAATCTCTATCCTGGGCCCTCCAGAGATCATCCACCAATGCGACCAATGCCGTCTCAGTGCTGTGCCCAGGTCAGAAGCCGGACTGGCGTGGGTCCAGATAGTCAGTTTCCTCCAGGTGATGGGGGAACTGCTGTGCCACCACACTCTCTACAACCTTCACCAGAAAGTGAAGGTAGGAGACCGGATGATAATTTACTAACAACGTTGGGTCCAGGGAAGGCTTCTTAAGGAGGGGCCTCACTACCGCCCCTCACTCAGTGAAGCGTTCACTATTTCCTGGAGCCAGCCTCGTGTGACCTCCCAGGATGCCAGTACAAGCCAGGAGGCACACGGGGCCAATCATAAAATTATGTGATTTTTTTTCATACGATTGGATATTATATTAAGAAGAAAAAACAACAACTGCAGATTTGTATAATAGAGAGTTTAGTACTGAACTGGTTATCTAGTGTAATTCCATAATTGATTGGTATTAGTATGAGAGAGAGAGAGAGAGAGAGAGAGAGAGAGGGAGGGAGGGAGGGAGGGAGGGAGGGAGGGAGAGAGAGAGAGAGAGAGAGAGAGAGAAAGAGAGAGAGAGAGAGAGAGAATACACCTGTTAATAAACAGAAAAAAAATAAGAAAAAAATAATTTATTCGGAGTAAAAGTATCAAAATAATGAAAAAAAGAAAGGGAAAAAAGGAAAGAAAAGAAACTATTGGGTTTCTAACTTCCTACTTTCTTTTTAATACCTGCTAATTTACCATATTGTAGTCAATTAATCCTCGTAAATGCTGGAGTGCAAGTGATTATACTTTCTGTGTTTCGTGATATATTATATATCAATCAATCAATCAAATTTTTATTTGTATACCGCTCCCTCTCCCCGAAGGGACTCGGGGCGGTGCACAGGGGATATAAAACATAAAAACATACAACAATATAAATATCTAAAATCAGATTAAATTACATTACCCCTTGCTAAAACCTAAAAACCTAAAACACTAAACCCCCTAAAAATCCAATTAAAAATTTAAATATACAGACTGGAGGTAGGAAAGATAAATTAGGCCAGGCCGGCCTGTTGGAAGAAATACGTTTTGAGCTTTCGGCGGGAGGAGCGGAGGTCCGGAGTTGTTCTGAGGTCGGGGGGGTAGGTCGTTCCATAGGATAGGGCCTGTGACAGAGAAGGCCCTTCCCCTGGGAGTCGCCCGCTGGCATTGCCTAGTGGACGGCACCCGGAGAAGTCCCTCTCTGTGCGAGCGAATCGGTCGAAGGGGTGTATGGGGCAGGATGCGATCTCACAGATAGCTAGGTCCCGTGCCATGGAGCGCTTTGAAGATGGTAATCAGCACCTTGAGGCGCACCCGAAAGACCACAGGCAGCCAATGCAGCTCGCGCAGAAGCGGTGTTATGTGGGAGTGCCTGGGGGCTCCCAGAATTGCCCCCACAGTCACATTTTGAACTAGCTGTAGTCTTCGGGTGCACCTCAAGGGAAGCCCCATGTAGGGAGCATTGCAGTAGTCTAGACGCGATGTCACAAGGGCATGAGTGACCGTGCAGAAGGCATCCCGGTCCAATAGGGGACGCAACTGGCGTATCAGGCGAACCTGGTAAAATGCCCCCAGGCCACGGCCATCACTTGATCTTCCATGGACAGCCGGGTATCCAGGAGGACACCCAAGTTGCGTACCCCATCCACAGGGGCTAGATGTTCCCCCCCCTATGGCCAGTGATGGAGAAAACTGGTTGTACTGGGATGCTGGAAGCCACAGCCACTCGGTCTTGGACGGGTTGAGTCTGAGTCTGTTTCTTCCCATCCAGATCCGTACGGCTTCCAGGCACCAGGACATCACTTCGACGGCATCATTGGGGTGGTTCGGGGTAGATATATACAGCTGCGTATCGTCAGCATAGAGATGGTACTCTACCCTGAAACCACGGATGATCTCACCCAGCGGCTTCATATATGTGTTGAACAGGAGTGGCGAGAGGACCGACCCCTGAGGCACCCCACAAGTGAGAGGCCTCGAGGTCGACTTCTGCCCTCCTACCAACACAAATTGTGATCGACTGGAGAGGTAGGAGGAGAACCACCGTAAAACGGTGCCTCCCACCCCCAACCCCTCCAGTCGAGCATATGGGAACCTTTCTTTCTTAATTTGGATTTAATTTTCACTATGTATA
Organism: Rhabdophis nuchalis; assembly: GCA_039707465.1. NCBI lineage: Eukaryota > Metazoa > Chordata > Lepidosauria > Squamata > Natricidae > Rhabdophis > Rhabdophis nuchalis. The sequence continues at coordinate 104,972,676 of CM077647.1, read as the reverse complement.
TATACCGTTAGTATTTCCATTTTAAATCTTTTAAATTATATCTTTTTTCAAGTGTTGAGCAAAATTTATTCTGGTGGTTATAAGCATGTATCTCATTAAATTATGATGTTTCTAATTAATTTTATCTCTGCATTGTATTAGATAGATAGATAGATAGATAGATAGATAGATAGATAGAGAGAGAGAGAGAGATAGAGAGAGAGAGAGAGAGAGAGAGAGAGAGAGAGAGAGAGAGAGAGAGAGAGAGAGAGAGAGAGATAATTGAGAGAATATTTTTACAAATCCTGTTCGGCCCCGTTTTTAAGGGAGGAGACAAATATTCTCTCATTCAATAGTCCTGTAAAGGCTGATGTAATCAGGGGAAGCCGGATAGCTCAAAGCATAGAGAGCCTTGCTTGATATGCTGGAGAGTGCCGGTTCAAACCCCAGTGGAGGTAGTATGGCCAGCTGATGAGAGCTAATAAGCTCGAAATAGATCTATCCTGGTCTCTTATTTATTAATCAGCCCTTAAAAACTTAACATATAGATAATTGTTTCCACAACTTCCTGTAAGGGCTCCAATTAAGGGAGGAGACATGCTGTTTCCCTCTCTGCCTGTCGGCTCATTACCAGAGACCATCTAGACAGAGAACCATTTTTTAGTTACGTTGTGTAATATTTTTTTTTTAGATATGTGTTAGTTTTTATGAGCCGATCAATAAATTTAAATTTGAGAGACCAAGATAGATCTATTTCGAGCTTATTAGCTCTCATCAGTTGGCCACATCCCACTGGGATTTGAACCGGGGCTGTAATGAATCCAAGGCAGAAGCCTAGTACTCCAGCCTAATCGGTTCTACCCTGTTTCATCAGCTAATCCAGGAGTATTTAGTATAGATAATTGTTTCCACAACTTCCTGTAAGGGCCCCAATTAAGGGAGGAGACATGCTGTTTCCTGAATATTTACTAAAATATTGTTCCAATATTTTAGTGAGGGGTTACATGACCACCATATGTGATAGAACATTCCTTGTGTTTAGTGGTTTTTCCAACTTTTATTACTGTATGACTTATCTATCCTGGAGATTGTTGGGGAAATTATCCAGTATTTGAAGAATACATTTTAACAGTTTTCCCTTATGTAAATTCTATATTTAGTTCATAATTCTTCCCATTCTTGTTCTATAACTTTGTCTTAAAAATCAGGAATTTGTTTTGCCTTTGTATCACATCTAATTAAACGTTTATATGCGAACCATTACAGATGATGTCAGTGCATTTTTCCTTAATATTCTTCTTTCCTTTTTAAAGTCTGGTTTTTCTTTCAGTGATTTGTAAGTACATCACTGCTGATGTAGTCTGGCTTCATGCTGTGTTTTTAATCTGTTCATAAGAGTCTGAATGAGCCATATCTGCATATGCAATTGCATTTTCCTTTCTGTAATTGGCTATAATGAAAAGCATTTGAGGGAGAAGCTAAAGGTAAAATTATTCAGCTTATTATTTCCTTTGTAGAATCCCATGTTTTTATCAAACTTTGTCTAATAATACGTCCTTTTAGATTTTATCCTCCTTTTTATACCATGAAATGTCTATGAAGTTTACTGGCTAAGCCTATTATTTCCAAAATTGCAATTCTATATTCTGAAATATTATACATTGTGTTGTCTATGGCAGACAACTTCCTTCATATTACAATCAAAAATTTGGAAGGGCAAAACCATTTCTCCCTTTGGAGACTTCATAGGAATTTTTTGTTTGACTAAAAAATTTTTTGTTTGACTAATTTTTACTAATAGTTTCTTGCACTCTCATAAATTATAATTAAAACTATTTAATAAATAATTTATTTTGGATAATACATTCATTTTTTTTATTACAATTGGTCCTAACCAAAATAACATGTTCCTCCATCTTTCACAATCTCAATGTCTATTCATATCAATGTCTAGCTATGGAACATTGATTTTGTATCCAAAATGGTCACCCTCCTAAGTAGACCAGGCAGTAAATATGACAAGATGTACTGATTCTATTTTATAAGGCTATATTAACAAAAACTTGCAGATCTGGAATTACAGTCTCCTACCTATTTGTTTTCATTTCAGACTTTTTCTGCCAGTTCTTCTAATAGAATGAATAAAAAGAAGTGACTGAGCACTCTGAATGTATCCTTACATCTTGTTCATCCAGAGTTTCAGGGTATACTTGCAAATACAAAGATTTCTATATAGATTTGCTTGAGTAAATGTTCAGTGACATGCATTTATATTCAGACTGAGGCAGTTCTCTAACAGCTTGCAAGTTATTCAACCTGGACTTCCAGCAACCACATTTTCCTATAGACAGTTCCCCTGTGGCTATCCCTTCCCAGTTTTCTTTCTCATGAAAATATTTGTTTTGCACTTTCCTTCCTGTGAGAAGGAATATACACATTTTATATGTGTGTAATATATATATGTATAAGAGAATATTTATACAAAGTAACATTACATTTATATGAAAAAAAATTAGGACATCAACGTACACATGCAGTATATGCGGATACACACAAGAACTTTTAAAAGATATCTTTATTGAAAGACTGCCTTCTACTAACTTAAGTGCTTATAAAAAGCAGAGAGAATAAAATTTGACTCATCTCTCATATGTAAAACTCACTGGTTAAAATTTCTTGCTTCACGAAAAGCAAGAAAAAGTAAGTTGGTCCTAAAGGACAAGAAAAGTTTCTAGGAACTTGTTTGCCTTCTGATAAATAAGGGTTCAATAACTCGATACATACACCAAGGCATTCATCCTTTTGTCTAATCTTTCTATATCTTGATGGCAAATAGCAGTTTAGCATGGAATGCCATTTAGCAGTCTGCCTGACCATTTGAGACAACATGAATAATATTGTAACATAACCATTATTATTGCATTTTAATTACCATAATCTAAAACAAAAAGCCTGTAAAATCACAACATTAACCTTAACTATATAATTTTCATTCAGAAATATACACTAAAATGGCAACATCTTTAAGTGCATGCCAGACTGAATGGATAAGACAAAAATTGTTGTTTAATAAATAAAATTTAGAATGGAATTCATGATGATGGCATGAAGGAAGAGAAAAAAGGAAGAGAAATGGAAGAGAGATTTTTTAAAAAAACACTAAAAATTTTCTAGTAAACCCTGAAATAAAACATATATTTATGAGATTTGTGGGAAACAGCTTCATATCATTTACTATTTTTGAGCAGCATCAGAGACTGTGCTAACCTGTAGTGAATTTTATGGACAAATGTATTCATGCAAAGTACTGTACCATTTAGTAGATTTAAGCAACTTTTAAATATATATTTAAGCATAATAAGTTTATCCTTTAAGATCACTGTACTTTTTTCTTGCTTCTCTTTATTTTCCTCCAAATGAGCCTTGCACAACTGTTTCTAACTGAAGACAGCATAGGATTCATTTCAAAAGGCTGGAGGAAAACACAACGGCGAAGATAAATCGGGTTAATTTTCTTACTGCCTTCTGGGAGTAGTTCCTTCAGAATTTAATAGAGAAATTTCAGAATGTTCTAAACTGAACAACAGATAATAAAAGTGCACAGCTCATGATTTATAGCAAATTAGCAGAGTTGACAAAAGACAAGAAAAGAATTTATTTGGACTTACCCTTGAACTGGCTGTGGATGAAAGAAAATGGTTTACTGGACCTATTAACATTGCCAATACAAGAGGGAAACAATAGGGAGATTTGGAAGATTTGAGATACAAAAGGTGCTGTACTGAAATAAAATAAAATAAACTTTTATCTGTTTCATTAAAGTGTTTGAGAGAAGAACCTAGCTGTTGTTATAACGTCAAGGAAGATTATTTTCTCAGAAGCGATAATGATGGGCTGGCTACTAAAGCAATTTCATGGCACACACTTGATAGTAAATCAGGAAGACTGTAATGGAGGGGTGAGTCTGTCTGTCTGTCTGTCTCACAAGAACAAAAAATGCTTATCAACAGGAAATATGCATGTGTAAAGCTTGTAGCAATTGTGGGTAGTTGGGAAAATCTAGTGGGTTTCTGACAGTTTGCAATACAGTTAGTAATGGGTCAAATCTTCTACCTGTAAGTTACTACAGAATGATGCATAAATGTAGTGCAGTTGGTAGTTCTCTATACGTATCTTCCATCCAAATAAGATGATGGCATTTGTTGAAAATGAACTTCTGTAAAAGTTCATTTACATCCCATTGTCTCATGCAATAGCTGTTCTTTTTTAAAGAGTTGGTATCACTTAACTTAAGCATACACACATGTGCGCTGTCTGTCTGTCTGTCTGTCTCTCTCTCTCTCTCTCATCTTTTATTAAAGGATATTAACATCAAGAATGATTCAGCAGTTTTGGATTAGTTCCATGGTTTTTCTTCTTTAATGTTGCTAAAATGGTAATTAGAAAGTGTGCTTCTAAAATCAAAGGAACTAAGGAAGCTGCACCAAGGCTATGGTCATTTTGTCCATTATTGTCTACTCTGACACAATTTCTCCAGAGTTTCAGGTAGAAATTGTTCCTACTACTTTCTAACATTTTAAACTAAAAACACTGAAATGCAAATTTAAACTCTTCTTGCATACATAACTTTATTCTGCTACCAAGCATGATCTTCCTGGACAGCATATTACATATGCATGTATTAATGATTGACACTTTATATGAAGAAAATAGGCCAATGAAGGAAAATTATACTAAAATATGCAAATTATGAAACCATTTAAGTTTTTAGTTCAAAACCTATTTATAGAATTCTTGTTGATTGTGGTGGTTTTCAATTTCCATATAATTAACAATAAAACAATAAAATGATTTCCCTGCCCTCCAGTATGCATATAGTACTGAAATAATAAAGATCACAAGGGGTAAGGAGCAGCAGTAGATATTGAAGTAGATATATGGCAAGATCTATTTAGCTCTTATACTCAAAATAACATATCAAGGTCTTTAATTTTATGCTTTAATTTTTGTTCTGATCTCAGAAGATGAAATTATTCCCTTTCCTGGCAACATTTTTTTTGTCTTTGTTTAAACATACCTATGCCTGAATGATTTCTGTTGACATATCTGAGGAACAGCAAAGGGAAGAAACATATAGAAAGAGATCAAATTTTAAAGGAGTCATTCCTCCAAAAGCATAATCCATTGTTAGGAATGATTTTTGCTATTTAAATTTAAATAATTCATTGTAGTTTATAATGAAGAAATTATAAAATATAAAAACCAATAAAAACAAAATCAAGCAGGCATTCATTTGAATAAACCCCATTTAACCAAGGCAGCATTAATTTTCCAAGGCCTACAGACATTATTGGGAGCTTAAAAAATACTTCCAGGATAAGTATTGGTAAGTTGTCCCATAGGATGGGGGTTCCATACTTCTTACCTTCTGAAGGTAAGGAACATAAATCATCTCTAGTTGAGAGAGGGTCATCTTCAATTCTGAAGATTCCTAACAGATCAACCATGTGGGATTTTATCTTAAAGCTAACACTTGAATTGTATCTTGTACCCTGTGGCAAGCAATGTAATCCCTGATTATGTCCCTGTGTGTAGATAGCTGAAACAATTGTCATCTGCTGAATTATTTGTATTATAGAACTCATTAAATGTAGGATTATAAGAATTTAGAAGTGATGAGGCCATCACCCAATATTGTCAGGGCATTCTGATTCAGGTAGGGCTACAATTGGTGCACCAGTGAAAGCTGGGCAAGGCTAACTTAGCTACAGCCTTCATGTCCAAGCAGTAGCCCTGAATCCAGGAGAACTTCCAAGTCATAGGACTGGGATAGCACTATCCCAGTTAGAATTAGGACTGGAGCAAACTGACAAAATACCTGGAAAATACATGAAAAAGCAATTTGTTATTATTGGAATGATCCACAGGCTCCAAGGATCAGGTTGAGACTTTCACAGCATCCCCAGCCCAGGATAATATATAACTGGGCATTGAAACCATACTAATTATATTTTACCCCAGACATAACCTCTGCCAGTATTTTCACGTGGATGTTAATAGTAAGAGTGAAGGCAATAATGCTCTGAAATGGGGCTAATGCTAACATAGTTGTATTTTATGTTACTAATTTATGATGTGATTTACTTCAGGAGGATTCCATAGCTTTTGCAAGTAAATTGGAAATTATATTGACACAAGAGATGAGACTTGTTCAGACTTTGTACTGGCCTTTATTGACTGCTGCATGGGTTACAGCATTAATGATACTGATGTTGAACTGCTGAACTGCTACTTTGAAATGTTAATTTGATTTCTGTGAATGAAATATTCACATGAAGAAGGATCAACCAATTCATCCAATATCACCACAGGAACTATAGCTATGTTTTTGTATGCTACTTCTGCCTAAGATTTTTCTCTGTTGGAGAGAAGAGGCAATTGAAAATCTCTTACATTCTTTTGAAGGCTGCATCAAAAGCTAGCCTCCCAAACATAAAAGGCAACTGTATTGCATTTAATTAATATGAATTGAAGTTGCATGAAGTTGCATTTTCTTTGATCCAAGACTATTCTACATGCACTTTAAAAATATCAATTTAAAAAGGCACAATCCAGAGAATAGCATAGTTGAGTAACTGCATAAGTAAAATGAATTTCTCAGGCAGATGATTACTAAGCATGAAAATAGTTTTGAAACTCATGAACCTTCTGTTTAATTCTGCACATATATTGCATGTTCAACAATAAATATTATACATAGCTTCAATAAGAGATTCTGCATTGTACTAATCCATGATTTTTCAGAAAATGAATACAAAACCAGAACGCTAAATTCAACTATATACATCACTCGCAAAAGAATGACTTTGGAATTTCTAATTGTGACTAACTCTATATGGCTTCAGATTTTAATTCATATTATGGAATCACAAGTATAGTCATTATGCATCCATGAAAGAATAGCAATGCAGAAGTAAGATTTCACATGCTTATATCCCTCAATTGATTAAATGTATGAATTTTAAAAAAAATTCCAGATAACGTCTAAATTTAAATATAGTTGGAAACAGTCACAAATATGAAGACTCATAACAGACATCTCTAAAAGTTAGTTGACAAATGCTTGTAATTTACTTCTTGTTTCTGAAGGATTGGAATATTATACATTCAGTATTTTCTGCAATAATAGGATAGCATACTGATTTTGTTTCTAAAGACATGCATTTGATGCAAGAAAGAAAGGGAAGCATTTGAGCTTTAAAATAAATAAGTTATTATGTAACGTATCATATTAGAAAAGAAAGGAAGGAAGGAACAGAGGGAGGGGAGTTAGTTTTGTTCAATTCCATCCGTTATTAAAAGTTGTTTCTGGTTTGGAGCCTCAATGCATTTATTCCCAAATCCTAATGGACATGAAAGTTTGGAAATACCAATAGCATCATGTGGATATTAATGTATACAAAAAATGCTAAAGTTCTTTCAAGAGGAAATTATCCATAAGTTTATGGATTGTGCTGAAATGAGTAAACTGACATTTGAAATTAGAGAACAAGAGGATGAACAATTTTATAAAGTATGGAATCTGTTTTATCAACGGCTAGACAAAAGAAATCAGGAGACATAATATATAAAAGAATTTTAAGAAATAAAAGTCAATTGTTATGAATGGTAGATATTGCAATAAGCTGAGACTATGTTATCTTAGAAAGATATTTTGTATATTAACTAGGTTATTAATGCAATACATATATAATGGAAAATTTGGATAACCTTTTGGTTTTATATAGAGAAAATATTATGAGAGTTTGATTAAGTGATATATTTTATATTAGTACTGTATTTGCTAATGACAATTTAGAACAATGTTATAAAACAGGAATTTACGGAGAACCTTTTTTTCCCTACTTGTTGAATAACTACAGAAAAAGATTAATTTTTGATAAATACTACTTGTTACCATACAGATAATTAATTATCCAAGAGAATAAGGTGGTATGAAATGAAGAAAAAATAGTCTTAATTCCATACATATATATCTGGGTGTTTTTTATTATTATTATTTTTCCCATTTCAAAAACATTCATTGATATACATTCTTATACATACTATTTAACATTTATCTATTCATCATTAATCTCTATACACATTCTTACAAATATACTATATGATACAGTTTGGATCGCTTTCTTGCCACCCCGTGTCTCCATCTTATTTTGCAACAGCCTCACTCCTACTTTCTCAAGCTCCGTTCTCTGCCTTCTTGTTTCCTCCTCTCATTTTTCCTCTCTTCTCCCTTTTTCCCCTCTCTTTCCTCTCTCTTTCTCTCCTCTCTTCTTTCTTATCCTCTCTCCTACTCTTAATTCCCCACCCTTACTTTCTTTACTTTACCCTTTCTTCCTTTCCCTCCTCGTCTCTCCTCTTTCCGTTGTTGCCTTTGCTTGTTTATTTTCTCTGATGGGTTCTGGGGGTGGCGTTTCAACGTTCCGAACTTAATATATATATTTTCCCTTAAAATAAATTTCTATTAAACAATAATTCACATAAACATTGAACATTGAACAAAGAACAAAGACTGAGGAGTTTAATACCCCCTCCAATTTTAGTCTAATTCATCCCAAGCTGATAGGTCTTATACACATCTTACAGTCGTCTTATAAATTCCTAATTCTCAATATTTCTCCTACACTTCTAATAATAGCTGTTTATTAAAGTTTATATAGAGAAAGAGATTCAAAAAACAATTATTGACTAAATCTTAACCACTACTCCCATTAAAATTTGACACTCTGTTTCCCAGCCATAGATACCAGAAATCCCAACTTTTATTAAAAAGCGATACACTTTTTCCTTTAAGAATATGTGTCATCCTGTCCGCTTCTGCACATCCCTTTCGGGTGCGCTTCAAGGTCTTGACGACCATCTTTAAAGCGCTCCATGGCTCGGGGCCTAGTTATATGCGAGACCGCCTCTTGCCCCATACATCCCTTAGACCGATACGCTCCCACAGAGAGGGCCTTCTCAGGGTGCCGTCGGCCGGACAATGCCGACTGGCGACACCCAGGGGAAGAGCCTTCTCTGTGGCGGGCCCAGCCCTTTGGAACGATCTACCCCCCGAATTATGCACCATCACCGACCTCCGCCTCTTCCGCCAATGTCTAAAGACATACTTGTTCCAACAAGCCGGCCTAGCCTAACCTCCCATGGGGACTTCTAGATAGTTTTAAATTGGGTATTTTAAAATTTGGTTTTTAGCATAGGATAGACAGTTTAATTTATATTTTAAATTGTATATTTATCTTTGCATTTTGTATGTTTTTTAAATTTCCTGTGTGCCGCCCTGGGTCCTCTGCGGAGAAGGGCGGGATATAAATGTAAATAAAATAAATAAATAAAAAATAAACATCGTAGAATCTTATCCAGGACCTGTTGGTTCGTTGGGATTTTCTTTGACTTCCAGTATTGCACGTATGTCATGTGTGCCGCTGTTGTGATGTGTATTAATAAGTACCATGCATCTTCAGGTACTTCTCTTGGCTTTATCCCCAACAGAAATATAACTGGGTCCAATTGAAAATCAAATCCTGTGATTTCTAACAACCAATTTTTGATAGTAGTCCAGTACCTTTTAACCTTTGGGCAGGTCCACCACTGGTGAAAGAAGGTGCCCCTGGCAGAGTCACATTTCCAACATTTGTCAGATGTAGCAGGGAACATTTTGGAAATCCTTGCTGGGGCCAGTTACCATCTATAAATCATTTTGTAAATGTTTCCTTTAAATGCCGTTGCTAATGTGAGTTTAGTGTTTTTGGTCCAAATTTGTTCCCATTCCATTGGTTCTATCATTTGGCCAATGTTCTTCCCCCAAGCAATCATAATACCTTTTACAGAGTCCCCTTCCGTCTTATGGAGCAAAAAAAAATTGTAAACTTTAGAGATAAATTTACTATCCTCACCCCAATGATCTTATCTAGTTCCTGTGGTGATACAGTATATCTATTCCAAATTCCTCCTTATCCTTATTGAATCTTGAACTTATCTGTAAATATAACCACCACTCTAATTCAATTCCCTCAGTGCGTAACTCATCTCTAGACTTTAGGTTCCCCGGAACATCTGAAAGATCTTTGAATCTCAAATTCCTATTTGGGTTATGGAGTGTCGAATACGTTACCGCTTCTAAGGGGGCGAACCAGCAGGGAATCTTCATATATAGCCAGCCTTTCACCTTTTGCCAGGATTTTATTAATATGCCTCTAATATAATGATTAGAAAACATTTTATATTGGCTATCCTTCTTTGGCCATAGGTAGGCATGTCAGCCTTGGAGTAGATTATATCCTTCAATGGTTGGAACCCGTCTTCTTGAGAGTTGTATCCAATCCCTAATCCAAGCTAAATTAGCGGCATGATAATAGAGCTCCCAATAAGGAAGTCCTAATCCCCCTCTCATACTGTGCTCCTGAAGCATTCTCCTTTTTATCCATGGTTTCCTGCCAGCCCATACAAATGTACTCACTATTCTTTCCAATTTATTAAAAAAAAAACATTATCTAATTTGACTGGGGCATTTTGGAATAAGTACAGCCACTTTGGTAGAATATAAGCCTTAATCACTGCGATACGTCCTAAAATTGAGAGTTGAATATTTCTCCAAGTACTTAATTTTTTCTCCATCTCCATCAATAATTTCTGATAATTCAACTCTTTTATTGATGGGCATTTAGCAGTCAGCCAGATACCTAAGTACTTATCCCTTTTTAACAATTTGTATCCCTGTAATCTCTTGAAGTTGTGTCTGTAGATTAGCTCCCATATTTTTGACCAAGAACTTAGTTTTATCTCGGTTAATTTTTAAGGCAGCTACTTCTCCAAAACCAGTAATTTCATCCAATAGTTTGGGGCCCGATTTCAATGGATCTTCCAAAATAAAGACAAGATCATCAGCGAATGCTTGAAGCTTATATTGCTGATCCTTTATAGTTAATCCTTTTATATCCTTATTCTGTCGAATTGTAATTAGTAAGGGTTCAAGAGTCAGAATAAACAACAGAGGTGACAAGGGGCATCCCTGTCTTGTACCTCTTTGTTTATCGATTTTCCCAGTCATTTCTCTATTGAATAGTACTTGGGCAGATTGCACCGTGTAAATTGCTTGTATAGCTCTCTTGAAGTTCGGCCCAAATCCCATTTTAGACAACAGGCATAGTAAAAATTCCCAGTTTACCATATTGAAGGCTTTCTGGGCATCAAGAAACATCACAGCCAATTGTTTGCTGGGATGCAGTTCATAATATTCTAGAGTATTTATTACTATTCTAAGGTTGTCCCTTATTTGTCAATTTGGTAGAAACCCATTTTGATCTGGGTGTATAAATCCCATTAGAAAGATTTTTAATCTACTTGCCAGAATTGATGAGAAAATCTTATAATCCGTATTTAGTAAAGAAATAGATCTATAATTCTTTATTAGGGTACGCTCTGAATCATCCTTTGGGATCAAGGATATATAGGCCTCTGTCCAAGTTTGGGGGATTTTACCTTCTGTCAAAACCTCATTAAATAACTCTTTTAAATGACTACTAAACACTTCCACCATCTCTTTATACACTTCAGCCGGTAAACCATCTGGACCTGGCATTTTCCCATTTGATTGCTTCTTAATTGCTTCTTTTATCTCACCCTTGGTAATCTCTGAGTCAAAAATTTCCTTTACATTATGTGAAACCTCCTGTAATTGGATTTTATCTAGATAAGTTCCGATATTTCCATCCATAGTTTGATCTTTCTTATATAGTCCTGAAAAAAATCCTCAATCACTCTTTTCTTCTGGTGACTCGACCCTACCAGATTTCCTCCCTTATCTTGTAACCATTCTATCCTCTTTTTTATTGCTTGTTTTCTAAGCCTATATGACAACCATTTTCCCGCTTTATTGGCATGTTCAAAGAAATATTGTCTATTCCTTTGAATTTTCTCTGCTAGATCCTGTTGGTCTAATAGGGAAATCTTATGTTTCATGATGTCCCTCATCTCCTTCGCTGCCATAGAGGATGGATCCTTTTGGAGGGTCTCCTCAGCCTTTGTAAGGGCATCCTTTAATTCCATTCTCTTGGCCCTTTCCTTTTTACTTTAGTTCATATTTCCACAGTCGCCAGGTATTTAATTGCATTCCCCCTATTCACTGATTTTGCAGTGTCCCATATGATTTGAATCGATGTATCTTCCCTCCTATTCTCCTCAAAGAAATATCTCATTTCCTGATCCAAATAATTTTTAAATTCCTCTTCTTTCATAAGGGCTGCTCTCATCATCCATCTTTGCCGCACTTTTCCTCCCTTCCATGTCAATACCAATGGGTTGTGGTCTGCCCATTCATTGGCTGCAATCTCGATCTCCCTAACCATTTCTTTTAATTCAGGGGTCCCCCATACCATGTCTATTCTTGTCCAGGTTCGGTGCCTGGGGGAAAAGTAGGTGTACTGCCTCTCTTCGGGATGACGTTCCCGCCATATGTCTCCAATGCCCAGCTCCTCCCTCATTTGATCCCACACCTTAGGTAATGTTCTTTTAACACCCTTAAATGAGCGTTCTCCCGGGGTATAGTCCTTACTGGCATCTACTATTGCATTAAAGTCTCCTAATACATATATGTTCATATTCTAGCTCTGTTATTGCTTTATGTAAGTCTTGATAGAAGGCCCCTTGGTTACAGTTTGGAGCGTAAATGTTCACCAATAGAATCTTCTTTTGGGCCAATCAGACTTCTATCATTAACACTCTTCCTTCTTTATCTGTATAAACCATCTGGGCCTCAATGTTTTGCCAAACATAAATCGCTACACCTCTTTTCTTTTGCTCTGCCAGGGACATGAAAACATCTCCAAGCCTTGGACATGCCAAAAGGTTCTGTTAATTCTTTTTAATATGAACTTCTTGCATACAAATTATATCACATTTTAATTTACATAATTTGGACCAATTTTTTTCCCTTTTCAATGGGGTGTTCAAGCCATTAATGTTGACTGTAAAAAGTCGTATTTCTTCTTGTATGTCACTGTTTTGCTGTATTCTTGATTTTCTTTGCTAGCCGTGTCTCCATGTGAGAGCCCGAGCCTCCCATTTCTACACCATCATCTTTCTCCATTATCTCCTTTCCCTTTACTTCTCCCACTTTCCTCCTAAGTTCCAGCTGTACCTCTTCTTGGGTTTCTTCTTTCAAACTCCTCCTCCTTGATTAATCTGGGTTTCAAAAAAATCATGAGCATCCTGCAACCTGTCGATGCGAATTCTCTTGTCCTGCCATATGAAGGCAAGGCCTTCTGGGACTAACCACCGATATCGGATGTCAAACTTTCGCAAGTAGGTCATCAGGAAGTCATATTTCCTTCTCTGGTCCCGTACCTGCCTTGGGACTTGTTTGAGGATATTCACAGTTTTTCCTTTGAACGTAACGTTCTTCTCTCTTGCCTTCCTCAGTATCTCTTCTCGGAGCGACCTTTTATTCAGCTGAACATGTATCTCCCTTGGGAGTTTATTTCGGCGTGCATAGCTGGTGTACACCCGGAATACTTCGTCTATGTCCCTCCTCATTTCCTGTTTGGTTATCTCGAGTAGTCCAGCTAGAGTCTCCACGACTACATTGTCCAGATCTTCAATATTCAGAATTCGCAAATAAAAGGCAGCTTTATCAATTTCTAGGATCGTTATCTCCTCTTCCATTCATCTATTGATGGTCATCTGGCTGAGTTCCATATTCTCCACTTTTGTCTCTATCTTAGCCATCTTAGATTATCATTTGGATCCGTTCGCCTTGGTTTGTAATCATTGTTTGCATTACCTCAAATTTAGTATGTATATTTCTTATTTCTTCCAAGAGAATAAGGCGGTATGAAATGAAGAAAAAATAGTCTTAATTCCATTCATATATATTTATATATCTAAACTTAATAATGATGATATATTGGGTTACCCTGGATGGAAAATAATAACTACATTTGTAATTGTAAAGACTGATGCACAAAAACTTATGACCGAACGACATGTTATACTAAGTTGAAAATGATTGAATGTTATTACTTGTTTTTTATGTTGAAAATAAAAATTTATACAAAAAAATAAAAATAAAACAAATGCTAAAGTTGAATCAATTGTCAAATGGTTGATTTATTCCAAAATAAGTTAAAGTTAGCTTTAACTATAACTAAAAAAAAGAATGGCTCAAAATAATTATATTACAAGAAGCCTAACTTACCTGCAAAAGGATTTATTGGCTGCAATGTGAGCTATAGAAATCAATAACCAATCAATTTAGTAACCTCAAACAATACTTTACTTAGTAAGAGTTAACATAGACCAGTACAATACAATACAATAGCAGAGTTGGAAGGGACCTTGTAGGTCTTCTAGTCCAACCCCCTGCATGGGCAGGAATCTTATACCATTTCAGACAAATGGCTGTCTAACATCTTTTTAAAGACTTCCAGGGTTGGGGCATTCACAACTGCTGGAGGCAAGCTGTTCCAGAGGTTAATTGTTCTTACTGTTAGGAAATTTCTCCTTAGTTCTAAGTTGCTTCTCTCCTTGGTTAGTTTCCACCCATTGCTCCTTGTCCTGCCCCCAGGTGTCTTGGAGAAAAGTTTGACTCCCTCTTCTTTGTGGCACCCTCTGAGATATCGGAACACTGCTATCATGTCTCCCCTGGTCCTTCTCTTCATCAAACTAGACATACCCAGTTCCTGCAGCCGTTCTTCATATGTCTTAGTCTCCAGTCCTCTAATCATCTTGGTTGCTCTTCTTTGCACTCTTTCCAGAGTCTCCACGTCTTTTCTACATCGTGGCGACCAAAACTGTATGCAGTATTCCAAGTGTGGCCTTACCAAGGCACTATACAGTGGCATTAACACTTCACGCGATCTAGATTCTATCCCTCTGTTGATGCAGCCTAGAACTGTGTTGGCTTTTTTGGCAGCTGCTGCACACTGCTGGCTCATATTTAAATGGTTGTCCACTAGGATTCCGAGATCCCTCTCACAGTTGCTACTATTGAGCAAGGTACCACCTATACTGTACTTGTGCATTTGGTTTTTCTTGCCTATATGTAGGACCTTACTTTTTTCACAATTGAATTTCATTTTATTAGACAGTGCCCAATGTTCAAGTTTGTCTAGATCCTTCTGTATCTTAAGCCTATCTTCTGGAGTGTTGGCTATTCCTGCCAGCTTGGTGTCGTCTGCGAATTTGATGAGTTCCCCATTTATCCCCTCATCCAAATCGTTGATGAAGATGTTAAAGAGTACTGGGCCTAAAACAGAGCCTTGGGGGACTCCACTGCATACTTCCTTCCATGTAGATGCAGTTCCATTGAGGACTACACGTTGAGTGCGGTTGGTCAGCCAGTTACGAATCCATTTGGTGGTGGTGCTGTCTAACCCACAATTTTCTACTTTATCTAATAGTAGGTTATGGTCTACTTTATCAAATGCCTTACTGAAGTCCAGGTAAATTATATCAACAGCATTCCTCTGGTCCACTGATTTTGTTACTTTGTCAAAGAATGCAATTAGATTCGTCTGGCATGATCTGTTTTTGACAAACCCATGTTGGCTTTTGGCTATTACTTTGTTTGCTTCTAGGTGTTCACTTATTTGTTGTTTAATTATCTTTTCCAGAATCTTTCCTGGTATTGAGGTCAGGCTGATGGGTCTATAGTTTCCTGGATCTGTTTTTTTTTCCTTTTTTGAAGATGGGAACCACATCTGCTCTTTTCCAGTCTTCTGGCAGTTCCCCGGTGCTCCAGGATCTCTGAAAGATATAGTTCAGTGGTTCTGAGATCTCGTCTGCCAGTTCCTTCAGAACCCTGGGGTGTAATCCATCCGGTCCTGGTGATTTGAACTCGTCCAGGGCAGACAGGTGCTCACTTACCATTTTCTTCTCTATTTCAACTTGTGTTCCTAATCTGATATTTGTGGTGCTGTTTTTGATTGATTGGACTGTTTTATCCCTTTGTGTAAAGACAGATGCAAAGAAAGAGTTAAATAGTTCTGCTTTCTCCCTGTTGCTTATCATCTTCTTGCCATTTTCTCCCAGCAGTGGACCAATTGTTTCCTTAACTTTTTTCTTATTTTTAACATGTTGGAAGAAGCTTTTTTTGTTATTTTTTACTTTTTTGGCAAGCCTTTCTTCATTGTGAGCCTTAGCTTTCCTCACTTCATCTTTACAGGCTCGGGCTATTTGCTGATATTTTGCCTTGGTTATGTCCCCCTTTTTCCACTTTTTATATTTATCCTTTTTGTCTTTCAATTTGTCAGAGAGTTCTTTATGCAGCCATGCTGGTTTCTTTTGGGAACTGTTATTTTTCTTCTTCATTGGTATTGCGCTGGACTGGGCTTTTATAATCTCATTTTTCAAAATTTCCCAAGCTTCTTGAGTTGTTTTCCCCTTGAGGATTCTCATCCATGGAATCCTTCCCAAGCTCTCTCTGAGTTTGTTGAAATTAGCTCTCTTGAAGTCTAAGACTCTAGTTTGACTTTGTTCAACTACTTTTGTTTGCATAATGTTGAATTCCAGTATTTCATGATCGCTTGCCCCCAAAGTTCCTGTAGCTTCTACACCTTCTATCATTTCCTCTCTGTTAGTGAGAATTAAGTCCAATATTGCTGATCCCCTTGTTCCCTTCTCTACCTTTTGGGAAACAAAGTTGTCTGCTAGGTTTGTTAGGAACCTGTTGGATCTTCCACTTGGTGCAGAGTTTGTTTCCCAATTGATGTCAGGGTAGTTAAAATCTCCCATTACTATTGCAGTGTGCTTCCTACATACCTTAGTTAGCTGGTTAGCAAAAAGTACATCCACTTCCTCTGCTTGGTTGGGTGGCCTGTAGTATAGACCTATGACAATATCATTCCCCCCCCACAGTAAAACACATTTAATAAATAAATATTGCACAGTCAACTAGGTGTTCAACATGGATTTGGCTTTTCACCCATCTATCAAACCCTTCCCAAGGACCAGGCATAAGCAGGTGTGGATGTTTGATGATCTTAAGGTATTGTTGTAGGATTTAAGCTGTTCTGAGCAAAGTTGCCTATGACATTTGGCTAATGGTGATTTTCTCAGTGCTGATGCTGTTCAGGTGATGTTTCTGTATTTTTGGGAATGCACCCAAAGTACCTGTTGTTATTGGTACTACCTTTGCTTGCTTTTGCCACAGTAATTCTGTTTCTACTTGCAGATCTTTATAATTTGTTACTTTCTCCGATTCTTTCTCTTCTATTATGTTGTCTTCAGGTAATGCTACATCTACTATCCCAAGGATGGGTTTCAGAAATCTTTACTACCTATTTTGTGGATGTGGCTTATTTTGTGTAGTCATGTGACTGGGTGGGTAGTCATGTGACTGGGTGGGTAGTCAGGCTTGGTAGTCATGTGACTGGGTGGGCGTGGTCAACTTGTAAAATGTGGTGAGACTCACTTAACAACACTCTTGCTTAGCGACCAAAATTTTGGGCTCAATTGTGGTCATAAGTTCTTTCTTTCTTTCTTTCTTTCTTTCTTTCTTTCTTTCTTTCTTTCTTTCTTTCTTTCTCTCTCTTTCTCTTTCTATCTTTGTCTCTCTCTTTTTTTCTCTCTCCCCCTTCCTTCCTGCATTTCTCTTTCTTTTTCTCTCACTTTCTCTTTCTTTTGTGTCCTACGGATTATCGCTTCAGGAGGGAAGGAAAGAAGCCAATCTTGGGAGGAAGCTTCCCTCCCCCTCCAGAAAGCCATGCAGGGAAAGAGAAGGCAGGCTGGTTTGAATGCAATTTGAACTCGGGAGGGTGGTTTGGGGCCGGTGCCTCCTTTGCTCTCTGCTATCTCACGCCTCCTTTCTTTCTTCGGCCCCTTGCTTGTCCTGGTGACACCCCAGCGATAGCAGCTGAGCGAGGGAAGGAAGCATGGGATAAATCAGCCCCCCCAACACCGCACCAATGGCGAAGAGTAGCACTTTTGCCCTCGGCTATCATGCACCTTCTTTCTTTCTCCGCCCACTGCAACAAGCAAAGGATGCACCAGCCACTAAACCGCCCGCCCACATTCAAACAAGGCCGCCTTCTCTCTTCCCACATGAGCTCTCTAAAGGGGGAGGGAAGGTCACTCCCAAGACCCACTTCTCTTACCTCGCAGTGCAGTTCTGGGACAGCGGGATATTCTTTCTTTTGCCGGTATGGGGTTGGCCCGGCCCCATCGCTAACTGGTCCAGTACACCAGATTTTCACTACCTCTTCTGGTGTACCGTACCGTACAGGGAGGAACCCATCTCAGCACTATCCAGACTTATTTGTGTTTCTTCCTGACATGCCTGGGATGTTATATTTATTTGAATTCAAAGTTCCAAGAGCACTTTAACTTATATTAGGAGCAGTGGTCCTCTTATCTCCTGTAGAATTGGAGAACAAACTAAAAATATTGAGGCACAAAAAATTTGGATATAGAAGTATAGAAAGATAAAACAACCTCAATAAGGCTGGCACTTTGAAATGCAAGAGTTCCTATAAGCATATCTTCCAAATTGTCAAGTATTGAACACAGAAAAGTTTAAACAGGGTAGTATTTACTCAATAATAATAATAATAATAATAATTTAATTTTATAACCCGCTCTCTCTCCCCAAGGGGACTCGAGGCGGGGCACAGGCAATTAAAAATACAAAGAACAAAGTACAGAATACAAACTACAAAATTAAAAGTAAATTAAATTATTCCTGCGCTAAAACCCATATACTAAACTAAAAATTACCCCTAAAAACCCCTAACCTAAAAAGAGACTACCCAAGGCCGGCCAGGCGAAAAAAGTGTGTCTTTAATTTTAAGCGGAAGGAGCGGAGGTCCGTGGTTGTCCTAATATCGGGGGGAAGGTCGTTCCAGAGGGCTGGGCCCGCCACAGAGAAGGCCCTTCCCCTGGGCGTCGCCTGCTGACAAAGTCTAGTGGACGGCACCCGGAGCAGTCCCTCTCTGTGGGAGCGTATCGGCCGTGAGGATGTATGAGGCAGGATCCGATCCCGCAGATAACTAGGTCCCGAGCCATGGAGCGCTTTGAAGATGATAATTAACACCTTGAAGCGCACCCGGAAGACGACAGGTAGCCAGTGCAGCTCGCGCAAGAGCGGTGTTATGTGGGCAAACCTAGAGGTGCCCATAATTGCTCGCGCGGCTGCGTTCTGGACCAACTGAAGCCTCCGGGTGCACCTCAAGGGGAGCCCCATGTAGAGAGAGTTGCAATAATCCAGTCGGGATGTCACGAGAGCATGAGTGACTGTGCGAAGGGCGTCCCGATCCAATAGGGGGCGCAACTGGCGTACCAGGCAGACCTGGTAAAACGCCCTCCTGGCCACGGCTGTCACTTGATCTTCCATGGACAGCCGGGTATCCAGGAGGACACCCAAGTTGCGCACCCCATCCACAGGGGCAAGATGTTCGCCCCCTATGGCCAGAGATGGAATCATCTGGTTGAATCGGGCAGCCGGAAACCACAGCCACTCGGTCTTGGTCGGGTTGAGCCTGAGTCTGTTACTTCCCATCCAGGTCCGCACGGCTTCCAGGCACTGGCACATCACCGCTACGGCATCGTTGGGGTGGTTTGGGGTAGATATGTACAGCTGGGTGTCATCAGCGTACAGGTGGTACTCTACCCCAAAACCACGGATGATCTCACCCAGCGGCTTCATATATGCATTAAACAGGAGAGGCGAGAGGACCGACCCCTGAGGCACCCCACATGTGAGGGGTCTCGAGGTCGACTCTGCCCTCCTGCCAACACAAATTGCGATCGGCCAGAGAGGTAGGAGGAGAACCACCGTAACACGGTGCCTCCCACCCCCAACCCCCCCAGCCGATGCAATAGGATACCATGGTCGATGGTATCGAAAGCCGCCGAGAGGTCTAATAGGACCAGGATGGAGGAACAACCCCCATCTCTGGCCCTCCAGAGATCATCGACCAACGCGACCAATGCCGTCTCGGTGCTATGCCCGGGCCGAAAGCCGGACTGGCGCGGGTCTAGATAATCAACTTCCTCCAGGTGACGGGGAAACTGTTGTGCCACCACACTCTCAACAACCTTCGCCAAAAAGGGAAGGTTGGAGACTGGACGGTAGTTGTTTAAAAGAGCTGGATCCAAAGAGGGCTTCTTAAGGAGGGGCCTCACCATAGCCTCTTTTAGGGAAGCAGGCAAGGAACCCTCACTCAAGGATGCGTTGATAACCTCTTGGAGCCAGCCTCGTGTCACCTCCCAGGATGCCAGTACAAGCCAGGAGGGACACGGGTCCAATAAACATGTGGTGGCTCGCAGTCGCCCACGTAACCTGTCCATATCATCGGAAGCAACGGAGTCAAACTCCTCCCAAACAAGATCCGCCTCGCGGCACTCCACTGGACCAGCAATGGGGGCTAGCTCGTTCTGTATCTGAGCGATTTTCTCCTGCAGAAAAGTCACAAATTCCTCTGTTCTACCCTGTAGTGGGGCTTCCCGCACCCTCTGTTGAAGGAGGGAGCGGGTCACCCTAAACAGGGCGGCAGGGCGGTTTTCTGCGGATGCTATGAGAGTGGCACAATGATGACGTTTGGCCACTCTCAGCGCCACAATGTAAGTCCGTAAATGGGCTCTTACCTGTGTCCGGTCAGATTCAGATCGAGTAGACCTCCATTTTCTCTCTAGGCATCTCTTGTGGCGTTTCATCACCCTTAGCTCCTCGGTAAACCAAGGAGCCAGGGTGGCTCGCCGCCGCAAGAGAGGCCGCAAGGGCGCGACCCGATCCAAGGCTCCCACGGCCGCAGTATTCCATGCGGCCACGAGGTCCTCCATCGGGGCGCGGGTCAGGGGTACAGGAAGTGGCCCAAGCGCCGCCTGGAACCTGTCAGGGTCCATCAGGCGCCTGGGGCGGAACCAGATAGGTGACTCAGGTTCCGCCTCCCCGCGGTGGGGAGTAGCGGTTGGAAAGTCGAGCCGGAGAAGTGAGTGGTCTGACCATGACAAGGGTGTGATGACTATATCCCCTGTACCCAGATCACTCTTCCATTGGCCTGAGACAAAGATAAGATCCGGTGTGTGTCCACCCTCGTGGGTGGGGCCTTGAATTAATTGGGTCAGGTCCATGGCCGTCATGGAAGCCATGAACTCCCGAGCTACCACGGATGATTCGCCCACCGATGGCAGATTAAAGTCCCCCATGACTAAAAGTCTGGGGGTCTCAACTGCCATCGTAGCGATCACCTCAAGGAGCTCGGGCAGGGCTGCTGCTACATAGCGGGGAGCCAGGTATACAACCAGCACGCCCAACTGCCTCCCTAGGCCCCACTTCACGCAGAGGGACTCACAACCGGCAAGCAAAATTTGAGTAGCTGAACACAATGGTTAAATTTGGAAGATTTAACAAGTCCCTTATAATGAACATACTTGTATTTGCGGAGCTCAAGAGATAGAAGTCATAGCACACTTATTATTTGAGTGACAGTATCTAAGAATCATCTATTAAGATTCTTATATTAAAACAATATATTTAATGTGTGATCAGAATTCAAAAATTATATATAATACGGTCTTCTATTTAAACAAAATGGCTCAGTTGAGATTTGCATACATGATAAATTATTGTTTCAAAGAATTTTATTGGTTTTTTTAATAGTATACAAGGGAAAAAGGGAAATGGTGCATAAAAAAATTTGGTGGCTTCATGCCAGTAGTGGTGCCCCCCCTCATATTTTACTATTTTAAAAAAGAAAAACAAACTGTAGAAAAAAAAGCACAAACAGGTTTTCACATTGTATCAAACACATGTTCAATCCCATCTTACTTTGCCCTCTGTATCAAGAACTATAATATTAACTCCATTAAACTCATTTTTGCGATCTGAGCCTTGTCAGTATCGTTTCCTCCCCCCTGTCCCCCGGTGAGGGCATGGCTTCTTGTTTTTTTCTCCGCCCCTGCTACCTGTGTCACCTAGAAGGGAAATATGTTTATTCAGAAAGGCTTCCGCCTCGGCTTGTGTTTTAAGATTAATTCTGTCTCCCTCCCAGAAGATCAACATTCCTTCTGGCATCAACCATCTGAACCAAACTCCTTTATTATATAATTTTCTAGATAAGAAAGAATATTTCTTTCTCATTTCTCTTATTTTTTTTGGTATTTGCTTCAGAATGGTCACCTCTTTATCATGATATCTCAGCGGCACACACCCCTGTGCTCTCTATACCTCCTCCCTCGTGGATCTCCTGAAAAATTTCACATGGACCTTTCTTGGAAGATTATGAGTTCTGGCATATGCTGAATTAATTCTATATACCAAATCTATGTCCCACCATATTTGATCTTTGTCTTTCTTAATGTATTCTGCTAGCATCTCACTCATAATTTCTTCGATATTTTCATTCTCTATTTCTGGTATATTTTGGAACCTAAGAAAAAGAGACATCCTTTCAAATTCTGTTTTAATAATAATAATAATCATCATCATCATCATCATCATCATCATCATCATCATCTTTATTGTCGTTGTAAAAATTACAATGAAATTGGTTATGGTTTTAGAAACATAATTTTGAAACTCAAGGGTTTTTTTCTGTAGTTCCTTAACTTCCCCTCCCACCTCATCCGCTCTCTTCTCCAGTGAAACAATCTTTTCTCTGTTATCTGTTGTACTCTGTTGAACAATTTTAATATCTGCTTTAGAGTCCAACAGTTCTTTCCACAAGTCATTTATGCTTTTCAATATTTCTTATAACATTTGAGTCGTAGATGATTCTTGCGAAGTCTCTGCTGCTGCCTCTCTTTGCAAAAAGGAAGTTAATTTCGTTTGTTGCCTAGCTGGGCTGGAATCGGCCGACGCGGGGGCAGACGAAGGAGCAGATGCAGGCTTTCCTGTTGGGGGCTTTTTAGGACCCATTGTCACAATTCAAAAGTAGCAGAGAACAGAAAATGGCATCCAAGAGCAAAACAAGGTGGAGAGGCTCGCAAAGTCAGGAAAAGTCCAAGTCCAAATTCGTTAGTTCCAATTTTAAAAGAGAGGAAAAAGAAATATTTTATTGTCCTTATTCAGAGAGTCCACGCACTGGAGGGGCAGAGAGGCCCCCTGGGGTAAGCACACAAAGACACCGATTGTTCTTTCTTAAACGACTGCCAGCGGGGCTTTCCACAGGCGAGAGAAAGTTTTGATAGTAGAACAAAGAGAAGCCATTTTTGCCCCACTTTCCCACAGGAAGAGAGAGTGAGAGTTATAATTAAGTCTTTAAAGCTGCTCTGTAACGTGTTGTTATCGCTGTCAATCCACTTTCCCAGTAAGTTAGTTCAAATGGCAAAGTTTATGTCCTTTTTTTTTTCCTTCTCCCTGTCCGGGAGAACGCTTAGTCACCACTTGTTTCGAGGGGGGGGGGTTAAGAAGGAAAAACTCCCCCCTCTTTTTCCCATTAAGTTGAACAAAACTCACATTCCTCCTAGTGCCTGCCTTCCAACGGTCATCCAAGGGGTTTGGGGGTGCCTTTCTCGTCACTCGTTCAAGTTAGAATATTACCTCCAAAAATCATCAGGCGAAGAGGCAAGTGTTTGCCCCCCCCCCTCTGTGCCATCCCAATGCCTGGGGTGAGGTCAGGGTACCCCCCGCCGACTGCCGACAGACTGGGGGTCCCGACAAGCTGCCCGTTTCGGCAAGAAGCCCCTCCACAGCTCCTTGTGCCCCCAAAGGGGCCTGCTAGGAAGGCATCGGTGGACAAAGCTCAAAGCCCGTCCATCGCCATCAAAAGCCGGAAGCGATAAATTATTGGGGTGAAACAGAAATATGATTTCCATTCTTTAGTCTTATTCTTTTTTAATATAAATTGTTTCATTTACTCTGTTTTTATATACAACCTTATTAATTTTTACGTTGTATATATTCTATATTATTATATGGGCTAATCAACAATAAACTGTTGCTTTTATAACTTTTTCAAATTTACCCTTATTTTCAATATTCATTCTTCTTTAATATATTTGTTTTGGTATTTTACCCTTTGAAAATTTCATTAAACCAACTCACAATATTTTTTTAGGCTCACTTATTTTTCTATTCAATCCATATTCATTCACACCCATTGTCTTCTTTTGTTTGCCGCACACATTTTTAAATGACCCATATCTAATCAAGTAAGTTTTCAATTTATTTTATTTTTCTCCTGACATATCTTATTCTCACTTATTTAAATACTGATATAAAGCATGCCATTACATATCATGTTCTTCTTTCAACAATATTCATTACTAACCACAGGCCATGTACTAGGTTCAGTTTTTCTACCAGCATTTACATTTCTTAAAATTTGTTCATACTTTCCTGCATCTTTAATAACCTTTTCACAAAATTACAGAAAATGTATATACTTTAATTTATTATTATTTATAAGTACTTATATAAATAAATATTAAAAAACAACAAGTGAACAATGATGTTACATTTTCAGATTCCTACTCTCAAGACAGAATCACACTTTTGCCTACTTTTTGCTTTGCTCACAGCTTGACAATAACAGTGAAAGGGGTGGATGGAATGTAAGAGTGGGAGAATGGTATTTAAGCATCCATCAGCTTTCATGAGACATTGCTGGCACTCAAGGACACACTGAGCAGATATCCCAGTATGGCTGGCTGGTTCCCATAACAAAATGAATAAAAATAATTGGTGGACCTATTGGACTTTGGGTGGCCCGTAGGGAAAAGGATAAATTAATTATACTTACTTTTGCATGGGAAAGCCAGAGCTGGTTTCACTTCTTCTGTGTGCCAGTGTGATTTATTCAGTAAAGTTCTATACTCTTGGTAAAATAATGTCCCAGGAGTTTGTTTTTCTGGATTCGCCAACTGGACAGTTGACACCTACACAGTAATAAGATAATGACAATGGCAATGATGCTCAGTGATTATGATGAACAGGTAGAAAAGAGTAAACAGAGAAAGAGGGGGAAACATTCTGCTGATTAATTTGCTAGTAAACACATCTTACAAAAGCTAGCTGTGGGGAAAATTGGATAGGCAAAGAAGAAGGATGTGATTAACCAGCTCATCCATCTTTACCGAATCAGAGAAGGATTGATTTCCTTAATAAGAGTTCTGATTTAAGGTTAGGCCATTTAGTCCTTCTTTTCATTCATCACATTTCCCATATGGAATTTTCTGCCTAAATGCTGTTAAAATTTGACAACTGCCTACTATTTTCATGTTAATATAACACTGAAGGAAGAAATAGTGGGAAAAGCATAGCTCACTTGATCTAAACTTTTAGGTCTCTCTTATAAATATTAGAGCATTTACATATTCTTGGATTTCTTGGCTTTGTTAGAAATAAATAAATGCAGTGTGACAAAATAAAAAGCAACAATGCACATTATATAATCTATGGCAACAATGTAAAAGCATTCACAATTACACAAAAGATACAAATTCATAACTCTGTAAATCCCCTAATTTATTCAGATTGTGGCTGGAAGAATGTAATTTAAAATATATATAATGCAGCTTAAAAATGTAACTTTAAAAAAAAATCATGCTATTGGAAATTAGATAGATGACAAAAATCACATTCAACATATAGACAATGAACAGCAGTTGTCTGAACAAGAAACCAGACCATAATCCTGTAGTAATAAAATACACACTCTTGAACACCAAATTCAAAATACCCAAAATAAGCAATGGTGTATCCATTGTGAATTAATCTTTCAGATTCTATAAATGGAAAAGCACCTTGAAAGTCATTTGGAATAGAAATGGAAAGGATGACAGATAGTTAAATACCCCTTCAGAATTGTCCCTATTTCAATTTTATTGTTCCTATGCTGCTTTAAAGTAAAGAAGCTGCTTATTAATTTTACCTCCCACCCACCCTAGACTGAAAAGTCAAAAACATCTATTAACCTGCACTGGACCAACGTGACAGATTACAGTTTATGGTTTTCAATTAAGGTGGCTTTTCTTCACTGTAGATTGATTTGGACTGATATACACATGCACACAAGATACACTTTCCTGAAAGATTAAATCCAATTTGTTGGCCCTTTTAATTGTTGCAAAAGTTTTAATTGATCAGGGTTGTCAGATGTAAACTGTGTAAACACGATTATCTAAACCAGGATTTAGATGAAAGCAGTGAGTGCAGTGGACTATGCAAAATGAATTATGTTGTGCATAGTGAGATAAGAACAAAAATAAAATTAATATTTCATGGGTAGGAAGACTCTCTACCTTCCTTCTAGAGAGTTATTGCACACACATAATGAATCTGGCAACTGCAATTTAGTAACCATCTACCTGTGTCTTCTGTGATCTCTAAAAGGAAGCAGGAAAAATAAGTCGGTGATGACAGCATCAAAAAACATGGATTTAATGCCAAAGGGAAGAAAAAGCACTGGAACTCTTGCAACCAGGAAGAAAGCAGAAAATAGGAATTTATTGACAACTGCTGATTTAAGCTGCTGGTATTTCAGCTACACTCTGCAGCTTTCTTTCTTAGTAACATCTTGATGTACAGACATTATTAAGCAATTTTATCTCTCCATGCTATGAAAACAAATCAAACTGTTTTTGAAACCCAAAGAAGTCCAGTTTTTTCCCGTGTCTCTCATTCATTGTCAGTTACAATACAATACAATACAATACAATAGCAGAGTTGGAAGGGATCTTGTAGGTCTTCTAGTCCAACCCCCTGCATGGGCAGGAACCTTATACCATTTCAGACAAATGGCTGTCTAACATCTTTTTAAAGACTTCCAGGGTTGGGGCATTCACAACTGCTGGAGGCAAGCTGTTCCAGAGGTTAATTGTTCTTACTGTTAGGAAATTTCTCCTTAGTTCTAAGTTGCTTCTCTCCTTGGTTAGTTTCCACCCATTGCTCCTTGTCCTGCCCCCAGGTGCCTTGGAGAAAAGTTTGACTCCCTCTTCTTTGTGGCACCCTCTGAGATATCGGAACACTGCTATCATGTCTCCCCTGGTCCTTCTCTTCATCAAACTAGACATACCCAGCTCCTGCAGCCGTTCTTCATATGTCTTAGTCTCCAGTCCTCTAATCATCTTGGTTGCTCTTCTCTGCATTCTTTCCAGAGTCTCCACGTCTTTTCTACATCGTGGCGACCAAAACTGTATGCAGTATTCCAAGTGTGGCCTTACCAAGGCACTATACAGTGGCATTAACACTTCACGCGATCTAGATTCTATCCCTCTGTTGATGCAGCCTAGAACTGTGTTGGCTTTTTTGGCAGCTGCTGCACACTGCTGGCTCATATTTAGATGGTTGTCCACTAGGATTCCGAGATCCCTCTCACAGTTGCTACTATCGAGCAAGGTACCACCTATACTGTACTTGTGCATTTGGTTTTTCTTGCCTATATGTAGGACCTTACTTTTTTCACAATTGAATTTCATTTTATTAGACAGTGCCCAATGTTCAAGTTTGTCTAGATCCTTCTGTATCTTAAGCCTATCTTCTGGAGTGTTGGCTATTCCTGCCAGCTTGGTGTCGTCTGCGAATTTGATGAGTTCCCCATTTATCCCCTCATCCAAATCGTTGATGAAGATGTTAAAGAGTACTGGGCCTAAAACAGAGCCTTGGGGGACTCCACTGCATACTTCCTTCCATGTAGATGCAGTTCCATTGAGGACTACACGTTGAGTGCGGTTGGTCAGCCAGTTGCGAATCCATTTGGTGGTGCTGCTGTCTAACCCACAATTTTCTACTTTATCTAATAGTAGGTTATGGTCTACTTTATCAAATGCCTTACTGAAGTCCAGGTAAATTATATCAACAGCATTCCTCTGGTCCACTGATTTTGTTACTTTGTCAAAGAATGCAATTAGATTCGTCTGGCATGATCTGTTTTTGACAAACCCATGTTGGCTTTTGGCTATTACTTTGTTTGCTTCTAGGTGTTCACTTATTTGTTGTTTAATTATCTTTTCCAGAATCTTTCCTGGTATTGAGGTCAGGCTGATGGGTCTATAGTTTCCTGGATCTGTTTTTTTTCCCTTTTTTGAAGATGGGAACCACATCTGCTCTTTTCCAGTCTTCTGGCAGTTCCCCGGTGCTCCAGGATCTCTGAAAGATATAGTTCAGTGGTTCTGAGATCTCGTCTGCCAGTTCCTTCAGAACCCTGGGGTGTAATCCATCCGGTCCTGGTGATTTGAACTCGTCCAGGGCAGACAGGTGCTCACTTACCATTTTCTTCCCTATTTCAACTTGTGTTCCTAATCTGATATTTGTGGTGCTGTTTTTGATTGATTGGACTGTTTTATCCCTTTGTGTAAAGACAGATGCAAAAAAAGAGTTAAATAGTTCTGCTTTCTCCCTGTTGCTTATCATCTTCTTGCCATTTTCTCCCAGCAGTGGACCAATTGTTTCCTTAACTTTTTTCTTATTTTTAACATGTTGGAAGAAGCTTTTTTTTGTTATTTTTTACTTTTTTGGCAAGCCTTTCTTCATTGTGAGCCTTAGCTTTCCTCACTTCGACTTTACAGGCTCGGGCTATTTGCTGAAATTTTGCCTTGGTTATGTCCCCCTTTTTCCACTTTTTATATTTATCCTTTTTGTCTTTCAATTTGTCAGAGAGTTCTTTATGCAGCCATGCTGGTTTCTTTTGGGAACTGTTATTTTTCTTCTTCATTGGTATTGCGCTGGTCTGGGCTTTTATAATCTCATTTTTCAAAATTTCCCAAGCTTCTTGAGTTGTTTTCCCCTTGAGGATTCTCATCCATGGAATCCTTCCCAAGCTCTCTCTGAGTTTATTGAAATTAGCTCTCTTGAAGTCTAAGACTCTAGTTTGACTTTGTTCAACTACTTTTGTTTGCATAATGTTGAATTCCAGTATTTCATGATCGCTTGCCCCCAAAGTTCCTGTAGCTTCTACACCTTCTATCATTTCCTCTCTGTTAGTGAGAATTAAGTCCAATATTGCTGATCCCCTTGTTCCCTTCTCTACCTTTTGGGAAACAAAGTTGTCTGCTAGGTTTGTTAGGAACCTGTTGGATCTTCCACTTGGTGCAGAGTTTGTTTCCCAATTGATGTCAGGGTAGTTAAAATCTCCCATTACTATTGCAGTGTGCTTCCTACATACCTTAGTTAGCTGGTTAGCAAAAAGTACATCCACTTCCTCTGCTTGGTTGGGTGGCCTGTAGTATAGACCTATGACAATATCGTTCCCCCCCCAACCTTTAATATTGACCCAAATACATTCAAGATAGTTCTCATCATTGTTGTGCTCTATTTCTGTAGAGATGTAATTATTTCTTATATATAGTGCAACTCCACCTCCTCTTTTATTTGGTCTATTTCTTTTAAATAATTTAAATCCTTCTAGCTGTATGTTCCATTTGTGGGTTTCATCCCACCAAGTTTCTGTAATGGCAACAATATCGTATCTGCCCTCATTTACTTGAATTTCTAATTCACCCTGTTTATTCCTCATACTCTGTGCATTGGTGTATAGACATTTGAGTCCATTTTGATTGACCCTGTGTTTTCTGTCTACGAAACCTGTGTTATGCCTGACTATGGTTCTCTTTGCCCCTATTTCTTTGCCACTTGTATGGTTCATGTACATGGTATGGCACCCACTGTTAATTGTTTGGTTTTGCTTGACAGCAGTGTTGATAATATTACCTGCACAATTATCTATGTTACAGGCACTGATAACCCTATGAATTTTAGTTTGCTGGGGACAGAAATATTCTTTATCTATTGATTCTCTGTCCCCACTATTCAGTTTAAATGTTTAGCCAGGAAATCTGTGAATTTAGTGCCAAGTAACTCAGTCCCTTTCTTGGATGGGTGCAAACCATCTCTTTTGTACAGTTTATCATTGGACCAGCTGCAGGCATCATGACTAATAAGACCAAAGCCTTCCTTTTTACACCACTCCTTTAGCCACACATTAAACTCTGCTATGCGCTGGCCCTTTCCTTTTTGTTCCTTGTATACTGGTATAACCTCTGAGAAGATAAGCCTACAACCTGTACTACTAAGTTCGTACCCCAAACTCTGGAAATCATTCTGCACAGAAGCTACATCTTTATGGGACAGATCATTTGTGCCAAGATGTATAATAGCATCAACTTTACAGTCCTTACTTGCATTCTTGACTATCTTAAGAATACGCCTCTTGTCTCTGCTGGCTGTAGCACCCGGTAAACATCTGACATCTTTCAAAACCTCCATATCCTTACCTAAGTTTACATCTCTCCATATCCTTACCTAAGTTTACATATCCTTACCTAAGTTTACATCTCCAATCAGTTGATTGGATGCAGAAAAATAGGACTGTTCATGGTTGATTATTTACTTTTTTATTTTTATATATTTTTACACTTAATAAAAATGGTTTCATGTGAACTCCCATCAATTTTTCAACATCTATAAAACATTATATTAAAACTATAATGCAAGCTTTTCCAGGTAAACATTTTCCAAGATCCTTACAGATTAAAAGATTTCTTTAATTTATTCATTTTTCACAGTTTTGCAAAGGCTATAAGAAAATACACCATTTGGATTTCTATGGGAAGACTATTTTAGAGGGATAAAGTGAATACTGAGCAATATAATCTCTTTGTCACACAAAAGTGATCCAAAACATTCCCTTGTAGGACATACATAGTGAACAGACTAGGTCTGTTTAAATGAGCAGTTCTGAAGAAAACTTTGCATAAAGCTGAGGATGCTTTTATGTATAAGGACCAGCACTTTGAATTGCCCAGTTAATAAAATGTTCACAGTACTAATAATGTTGGCACCTTTTCTTTGTTAGAAAGTCAGCTGCTACATTCTGTACCAATTGCAGCTTCCAAGCAGCGCCACGTAGAATACATTGTGGTATTTATTTATTTGTTTGTTTGTTTGTTTGTTTATTTGTTTGTTTATTTATTTATTTATTGTTCGATTTATATACCGCTCCTATCTCCCTCAAGATGGACTCAGGGCGGTGACCATTCTATGAGTGATAAAGGTACCAGAGGCTGGTGTCAGGCTTTTCTGTTCCAGATAGGGTAACTGATGCATCAGCTAAAGCAGCAATAAAGCCCACCTAGCTAGTAGATTCACTGCCTATCTAACAATAGCTGTAAATATAGGAGGATCATCAAGTCAATCCTTCAGACAAGGTAATCTCTTCAGAATTACAGGTAGTAATAAATAGATAAAAGGTCAAATAGCCTTGGTCAAAAAGCAACTGGATAATTGAGGAATTCAGTTGCAACTTGCTTCTTTCCCATCCAATTCTTCACAAAACAAGATACCAAGTGAATTCATGGCCCAGTCCAGGTTGGACATATTTATATCTGATATATCACCAGCATATTGATAATAGTTAATAGTTATATCAACTATCCCACTAATTTCAAATGAATTTTGAAATAATAGTTGTTAGAGATATCACTCCATCCATAATTTATGTAGACTAGGAGAGCAGGTTATCAATTAAAATTATTGTTATTATTATTATTGTTGTTGTTGTTGTTGTTGTTGTTGTTGTTGTTATTATTATTATTATTATGTTAATCTACAAACCATGGTTTATAAACACAATGTTTAGAAATACACAGGATATGCTACACTCTACACAATATACTAAGCCACAAAGAGACCAGGGCTGTAGCATAATTTGTGAAGGTTGACACAATTACCACATACAGTAACTCATGCACATACAGTACTATGTATTTGGTTATCGAATATTACTATTTTTAAATACTGTATTCACAACAAAAGGAGACTGCAGCTTCAGTCACTTCACTAATGAATGTCGGACTGTTAGTTGTTTTCTTGCTCAAAACCGAAATGTTTGAGTGGTCTCAAAAAATTTTAATGGTCTCAAAAATCTTAACAAGGTTCTGACAATATTAAATATTAAACCCTCTAAACCTTAATTTCAGCCACAATAATGATTGAGGCTTCAGGTCTAAAGTAGGCAATTTTAGCATTCCTTCCTTTTTTTCTCTCTGCCTTCTTCAACTATACCCCAGCTCCGGCTGCGTAGTCCAGAGCTGGTTCTCCAAAACATTTTGGCCAGTGGAGACATCTGGAATATTAAAAGCATCCTTGTAAGATGGTTGCCATGGCAGGGGGTGTGCGACCAACACAAAATCTGTTATACCAGAGGTCAAATACAGCTCTGGGATGCAGCCTCCCACTATTTTTCTTTTATATAAAAATGCCTCTGCAGTCTATATTCCCAGTAGCATATTTGAAAGTATGGTTTATGATTGAATATGTTTTATAGCATACGGACTTCCTTTTTAATCAAAATAACCCAAGAAAACAATTAGGTAGGGTAAAGATCTTGATGTGCCAAGGACCAAAAACTTGTCAACAGGTAATCTGGTACCTGGATTCCATATCAGGATCCTTGTGTCCAATAGGACCAAAGAAAAATACCTTACAGCCACTTGCCCCTTCTTTCACATGATATGCTACAGTGTTTCTCAACCTTGGCGACTTTAAGTCCTGTGGACTTCAACTCCCTATGATATTAGATATCCTGTCACTCTATTCTCATGAACAAGGTACCCTAGCCAGGGAATAGGCCAATTACATGCAGAGAGAAGCCGCAAGTTGTCTTTCTCCAGTAATAAGGAGTAGGTAGGGATTTCAAACTTCTGAATGAATGTAGGATGGGGCGGGGGTAAAGCAACTGTGAACATTGAACTTTGTCACAGATCTTTCTGATATGCTGAGATACATACTAATCTAAATAAGTAGGGGACAATATGTTCTTATTAGCCCAGACGGAGGGAAATAGTTTGGGAAAAGAATAGATACCTTGGCTGAGGCGTGGGGGAGGTAGCTATAATAGAAGCAAAAGAAGACTCACCAGGCAGAGATTCTGCTGAAATTCAGAACTGGCTGAATTTTGCCCCTGCCAGAAGTGCTCAGCTGACTGGCAGCCAACAGAGCCCCAGGCAAAATTGCGCCCTATGAGGGGGCCACCTCCAGCACTCCTCTGCCACCTCCCTTGCCTCTTAGTGCCTCCCTGTCACTGCCCCTTGCCTCTTACCACCCCCCTGCCGCCCCCCTTGCCTCTTAGTGCCCCGCTAAGTCATCTCACTGTCCCCAGGGGGAGGTACCACTCACTTTGGGAACCACTGGTCTAGGGAATCACAGTTCTATTACTTTTATCAAATATATTTTTGTGCAGTTTTCTACAGATGAATGTATTAACCTACATTCAAGGCTTTTTAAAAAATATTTTTTTTAAATTTTCAAACAAACATAAGCACGCAACACATATAACATAAAAACATTTTCAACTACATATAGTGTGTTGATTGGTTACAAGGTCTTTCTGGGTCCTTTCCATAGTCATTGCTTGAACTTTATCAAAATTCACATATTGTCAATCAAATATCTTTATATACATTGTTATTATGCTTCCTTTGTTTAATTATCACTATTATTTCTCCATTTTGAACAAGGTATTCTAAATATATAACCATTTATATTATAATGATTCATTATATCATCTTCAATATATCCAATAATAGAGTTATTATTTTTTTATCCTGTTCTAAGTCATTCTATTATTTTAGCATTGATAACATTCTCTAATGTTATCAATTCCATGTTTTTCCATTATTAGTATCATTCATCTAGTGTACATGTATACAAATTATTATAATTATTAAACATCTATTAAGCCTAGCTATTATTACATCCTTACATATTTACATTTAAAGTAAATTTATATTATCACATTTCATTACATCATCCTGAAATCATCCAATGATATTACATCTTTATATTCTATTCATAATAATAATAATAATAATAATAATAATAATAATAATAATAATAATAATAATAATAATAATAATAATAATAATAATTTATTACATTTATAAACCGCCCCCTCTCCCCAAAGGGACTCGGGGCGGTGTACAGGAAAATTAAAAAACCATATAAAAACATACAATACACACAAAGTTAAAAGCGAATTAAACTACCCTGTACTAAAAATTTAAGAACATTAAAATTACTACCCATTAAAACCCAATAGACAGACAGTTTGAGAAAACAGACTGGGGCGAGAAGCATAAATTAGGCCAAGCCGGCCTGTTGGAACAAATAGGTTTTTACTTTTTGGCGGAAGGCACGGAGGTCCGTGGTCATTCTAATATCCGGGGGTAGGTCATTCCAGAGGGTCGGGCTCATCACAGAGAAGGCCCTTCCCCTGGGCGTCGCCCGCTGGCATTGCCTGGTGGACGGCACCCGGAGAAGTCCCTCTCTGTGTGAGCGAATCGGCCGAAGGGATGTATGGGGCAGGATACGATCCCGCAAATAACTAGGTCCTGTGCCATGGAGCGCTTTAAAGTTGATAATCAACACCTTGAAACGCACCCAAAAGGCCACAGGCAGCCAGTGCAGCTCGCGCAGGAGTGGTGTTACATGGGAGTATCTAGTAACTCCCATAACTGCCCGCGTGGCCGCGTTCTGGACCAGCTGTAGCCTCCGAGTGCATCTCAAGGGGAGCCCTATGTAGAGAGCATTGCAGTAGTCCAGACGAGATGTCACAAGTGCATGAGTGACCGTGTGAAGGGCGTCCCGATCCAATAGGGGATGCAACTGGCGCACCAGGCGAACCTGGTAGAATGCCCCCCTGGCCACGGCTGTCACATGTTTTTCTATAGACAGCCGGGAGTCCAGGAGGATGCCTAAGTTGCGTGCCCGCTCCACGGGGGCTAGATGTTCGCCCCCTATGGCCAGTGATGGCGTCAACTGGTTGAACCGGGGCGCCGGTAGCCACAGCCACTCAGTCTTGGACAGGTTGAGCTTGAGTCTGTTCCTTCCCATCCAGATCCGCACAGCTTCCAGACACCGGGACATCACTTCAACGGCATCGTTGGGGTGGTTTGGGGTAGAGATGTACAGCTGGGTGTCATCCGTGTACAAATGGTAATCTACCCCAAACCAATGTATGATCTCGTCCAGTAACTTCATATATAGAATTATAGAATTATTTATTTATTTATTTGTTTATTTTATTTAAAAAAGGCTTTTCAACATCATCTCCATAATCCTCACTTACAGTTTGTATAAAATTTCATATTATCAATCTAGTATATATAAATGCTTTATTAAAATTATTGATTTATTTGACTATAGCTATTATTACTTTGTACATAGCACTCAAAATTTGACTGCATTTAACTAAATTTTATTGTGACATTTCATTTCATCATCCTATATCAAAATAGTGTAGTACAATAGTGTAGTACAATATCTCTTGCCATTTGTAAAGTCTGTATTTTAAGTGTTTTCTTGATAAATCTTATGTGGACTTCTCTTAAGAACTTGTTGTTCATTACATGCCTTATAAGAATTTGAAGCTCTTCATCTGCTCCTTTTATCAGCTTAACTTTTGTAAGCATTAGTGCTTCTGCTGAGCTTACTTTCATTATTTCTGCCAAATTTTCTCTCCTTTCTTCATCTATGTTTTGACATCTGAAATAAGGTTCCAGTTCATCGATCTCTCTTTTCTGTATTTCACATTTGTCATTTCCCTTCAATCTCACTTTGCTGTCAGTGTCAACAATTTTCTTATCACTTTTATATGTCTCTGTGGTTTTTTTGAGCTCTGTTCCCAAACTTCATCATTGTCTCTGTACTTCCTGTATTTTGATCTATAATTTCAAGACTCTTTTCAATTCTCTGTGTAGTTATTAAATTTTTTTGAATTTCTGACCAAATTCTTTGCAAAGTTGGTTCCTTTTCTTCTTCATATTGTGCCATTTTTCCAAATTATAAACACTGCCAAAACATCCAAGACTTTTGCTAGGCTTCAACAAGTTCAATAGGATTTTTCAGCTCAAAGCTTTCTCTTCCTTCAAAGAACACCTGTATAAACAAACGTTTTCCACTGACCCTTTCAGTTAACAAAGCCTATAGCTTTATAATATCAGCTGTTGCCAATCCTCTAGCCTCTAGATGCTAGTGTTGCATCTTTTTCCCTCTATTTTTGCTTTTCTCTGAAAACTCCAAACTCTGGAAGAGGGGGGGGAAATGTAAAGATTACAGTCTGGCCAAGCATTATGAGGAAAGAAGCTTTTAATCCATGAATGCAAAAAATGGGGAAAGTATAGAGGAAGAAGGGGGAAAAAAGACCAGTCCAGTTTAAAAGTAAGAGGCATTTGTAAATAGTCCATCCATAGAAAACAAACAAAATTAAAGTAGAAAAGATAACACGATAGCTTTAAACCAGGGTTAATTCGCCGCTAACTTTCTTCTGTCTTTAATTATATTTTAACTCCAAATCTTTTGGGTTTTCTCTTCTCTAGTAATAAAATTTTTTCTCACTTTCAACACACTGTCTGTCCTGTTCTGCTTCTGTTTCAGAGGCTTGTCCTGATCTTCTGCAGCCATTTTGACTACTTCTCTTGTGGCCGGAAGAAAGAACTTTCTCCTGGATCAGACAGGGATTTTGTGATGTCCCTGAAATCAGCAGGACATGCTCTTTTCTATCACTGTTCCTTCAGAATGGTTTAGGTCCAAAAGGACCATCCAGCTAACAGAGATTCGACAGCAATCCTGGAGCCCCAAGACATCATCATGATGTCAAGTCCCCCCCTCCATATTCAAGGCTTTGAAGTTTATAAAAAAAAGAAGATAACCATATCACCATTCAGCCTAAAACCCTTGAGGACAAAAATAATTAAAATGGAAATACTCTCCTTTTACAAATAATACTGAAAATAGCTGGATTTCTGCAAAGTGACATAGGTAATCTGACCTACCATTCTAATTTCCCAGGAAAATTATGAGCGAGTCATGCTATGAGAATAGGCTTGACCTCCTGGCAATGTCTGAGGACCACAACTGTTTAGGAAATTCAGCGTAGGTTCATTCTATAGCATCTGCTACTTTTCTTCCTTACAGTCACTATTTGTTCACCTGATTTTTTTTTCAACTATTTAACCTGTGGAAATACAGAATAGGTGAAAGAGCAATTATACTTGTTTGTGTTCTGTTTAGGGCAATAACACAAACTGGATGGAATGAGGGGGGCACAACAATTGACAGTGATAAGAAAACTGCATAACCCTTACTGAGATGATATGATGATATGATATATGATATATGATTATGATATATGATATATGATGATATGATATTGTTGCAGGAAAAAACTAGGCTTGGACTTCTCAAAATCAGGAAAAGTTTATTATGGCTGCCATGGTTCAGAAAGCTAGTCAAAGGCCAGCATGTAAGATTCTGAACCCCCTCTTCATCGCTCACACACACTCTTATAGCATGGAACTTCGTACTCTTGTCCTGATTGGATATATGATTGTTGTCAAAAAAGAAAACCACAAACACATCCTCTTATCGCTAGGCATCCAGCTTCTATCTTGCTTCCCTTAGTCTGGGTTTGCAGGCACACTTGCTTAGCACGCTTCTAGTTTCATTATGTGGTTAAGCTAAACGTCTGGCTTCGGGAGCAACCTCTAACTGACTCGACCCATTTTTAGCAGATGGCACCTTTGCGGTTTCAACACTTGAGATTTCCTGCTGTAGCTCCAGCAGGCTCAAGAAATATCTTTTACAATGCAGAGCTGAGAAGGGGCCTCCCGGGTCATCCAGTCCAACCCCACATCATTTCACTCTTAACAACCAAGTCTCACTTTATGCCCTGCCTCAATATGATATGATATGATATGATATGATATGATATGATATGATATGATATGATATGATATGATATGGAAAGCCATATCAGGTTTTTGAATGACACTTTGGAGGACTGCATTCCCTAAATAAAATACATCATTCATGGCTCGATCTGGGAAAAACTTTAGGGAATTTTAGAAGATGAAATGAATCCCTTAACATCTGCACTTTGAAGCATCAGTTTGGCCTCTTAAAAAGAAAAGCAAATAAAGACATGTCCTACTCTAGGGAGTGCCTGATACCAAAGAAAATGGATTGGGCGAGGAAGATGTAGCCTCCAAAACACTCTTTTTGACTCTCCTTCTTTCTTGGAATCCTTTGTGGAGCTGAGTACATGACCCACAGGGATAGGACTTACCTTCTTTTTGTTTACTTAGTACATTATTTTGACAGCTCAGTGATAAATTATATGCATATAATTTTGGCTCTTCAAAAAATATCTTTCATGATATAATATCATGTTAGTTTGATATGTGCCTGTTAAAAGAAGCTTATCTTCTTTTATTTTTTAGAATGTCTTCTGAAAGGGAACCTTAAAATCTTTCACCATACTAAGAGGCTTTGAAAATGGACTGAATGATTGATAGACTGAATGATTGATGTTATGAGCAACTTTTTGTTAGTCAGCTAACCAAGATATGTAGGAACACTAGTACACCACAATAGTAATGGGGGATTTTAACTACCCTGACATCAACTGGGAAACAAACTCTGCACCAAGAGGAAGATCCAACAGGTTCCTAACAAACCTAGCAGGCAACTTAGTTTCCCAAAAAGTAGAGAGGGAAACAAGGGGATCAGCCATACTGGACTTAATTCTCATTAACAGAGAGGAAATGATAGAAGGTGTTGAAGCCACAGGAATTCTGGGGCAAGTGACCATGCAATATTGGAATTCAACATTATTCAAATGCAAGTAGTGGAACAAAGTCAAACTACAGTCTTGGACTTTAAGAGAGCTAATTTCAATAAACTTAGAGAGAGCTTGAGAAAAATTCCATGGATGAGAATCCTCAAGGGGAAAACAACTCAAGAAGCTTGGGAAATTTTGAAAAATGAGATTACAAATGTCCAGTCTAGTACAACGCCAATGAAGAAGAAAAATAACAGCTCCCAAAAGAAACCAGCATGGCTGCATAAAGAACTCTCTGACAAATTGAAAGACAAAATAGATAAGTACAAAAAGTGGAAAGAGGGGCACATAACTAAGGCAGAATATCAGCAAATAGCCTGAGCCTGTAAAGATGAAGTGAGGAAAGCTAAGGCTCACAATGAAGAAAGGCTTGCCACAAAAGAAACAATTGGTCCATTGCTGGGAGAAAGTGGTAAGAAGGTGGCAAGCAACAGGGAGAAAGCAGAACTATTTAACTCATTTTTTGCATCTGTCTTTACACAAAGAGATAAAACAGTCCAATCTATCAAAAACAGCACCACAAAAATCAGATTACGAACACAAGTTGAAATAGGGAAGAAAATAGTAAGTGAGCACCTGTCTACCCTACACGAGTTCAAATCACCAGGACCGGATGGATTACACCCCAGGGTTCTGAAGGAACTGGCAGATGAGATCTCAGAACCACTGAACTATATCTTTCAGAAAGCCTGGAACACTGGGAAACTACTAGAGGTCTGGAAAAGAGCTGATGTGGTTCCCATCTTCAAAAAAGGAAAAAAAATAGATCCAGGAAATTACAGACCCATCAGCCTGACCTCAATACCAGGGAAGATTCTGGAAAAGATAATCAAGCAATGAATTAGAAGCAAACAAAATAATAGCCAAAAGGCAACATGGGTTTGTCAAAAACAGATCGTGCCAGAATAATCTTATTGCATTCTTTGATAATGTGACAAAATTAGTGGACCAGAGAAATGCCATCGATATAATTTACTTGGTTTTCAGTAAAGCATTTGACAAGGTAGACCATAACATACTACTAGATAAAGTAGAAGAATGTGGGTTAGATAGCATCACCACTAGATGGATTCATAACTGGCTGACCAACCGCACTCAACGTGTAGTCCTCAATGGAACTGCATCTACATGGAGGGAAGTATGCAGTGGAGTAACTCAAGGCTCTGCACAGGTACAGTATAGGTGGTACCTTGCTCAATAGTAGTAAATGTGAAATTGTTTTTGGAGTCATAGTGGACAACCATTTAAATATGAGCCAGCTGTGCAGCAGCTGCCAAAAAAGCCAACACAGTTCTAGGCTGCATAAATAGAGGGATAGAATCAATATCACGTGGTCTTAATATCACACTTGGAATACTGCATTCAGTTTTGGTCGCCACAATGTAGAAAAGATGTGGAGACTCTAGAAAGAGTGCAGAGAAGAGCAAGAAAGATGATTATGAGGTAGCAACGGAAGATACAGAGGTCTAGGGCTGGCCTAGGCCTGAAACATTGGTCAAATAAACTTTGGTCAAGAAGTAAGATTGCAAGCTATGCTCAATATACTGCTGTATTTGCAAAAAGGTCCTGCCCCAGACAGCATCCTGTTTGCTGGGTTGCTCCCATGATCTTTTCCCAGCAACTTCCCCATTTATCTCCTTGCTAGCCACAAATAGCCTCCGAATGCATATATCTTGCAACCTAAGCAAACTGTGGCAACTTGTAGGTTTTTGAGTCCCCCAACTCCATATTTGGGCAGATGTAGGGAACGGGAATGTCTACGTCACCGAGGGTATAAGAGACAATCCTTGTCAATATTTGGGGGTTCAGACATGTTTGTATGGGCTGCAAGCCTAATGCTGGACCGTGCACATAATAAACTCTTTGCTGCTTTGAAGAGCTTGTCTGTGTCTTGGCTTTCCTGCAACAAATGGTGCATTGGCCGGGAAGCAGATGAGCTGATGTTTCGCTGAGGGCAGCTTCACCCCTCGGGTCCATTGGGAGGCCATTCCTGAACGTTCTCCAGGAGCCACGGGGGCTTTACCTCTGGGAGACAGCAGCAACCTCTCCACAAGGCCGACGGTGCTGATAGCTAGTCCAAGAACCCTTCAACGTAGGAAAGGCTGTCTGAACCATTTCCTGGCCAGGACGTGAGAGAAGACGCCTCAGGCGAGTATGTGTTAAGAGTGCCATGCTTGGGGGCAGAAGAGGGGGGCTGATCATCCTCTTGGGCTCGGGGCGGTGTCCCTAAAGTAGCCCTGTTAGGTTGTGTGGGAGGTTACGCCACTGCAGTTCTCGTCAGTGACCGTTGAGCTCCGGGGCTGCGAGTCAGTGGTCATTGTGTGTGGTAATATGGGTGGCAGACAGAGCATTGCCAGCACACTGCTGGAGTGCATGTTATAGGGGTTTGATAAATATTACTGTTGAACTAAATGTAACACATATCTGAAGAGTAATAAGGAGAGAAGATGGTCCCCTCAAGAGGTGTTCGATAAAGAGCTTATAGATGATCTCTGGAAAGAGATAGCAGCCAAGATGAAACATCCAAATCAGTAACCATACATGAGCTGGCTGTAAATGAGAAGACTGATGGTTTGTTGCAATGTCAGGCAGAAATGATTAGATTGGGTGTGGCAAGACCACAGGGCAGGAGAAGTGCGCTTCATGAATGCCAGGGCCTGAGGGGGAGCAGCTTAAAATGTGAATGTATGCTCCATTCTCACTGGCTGATTTATATAATTCGAAAAATCAAACTCCTAATTATAGAGAACATCCAGATGGGATGCATGTCCATTATGATAGAAATGTCATAAACCCCAGGGAAAAGAAGGCTGGTGAAGGGAACCATGAAGAAGCCTTTGCAGAAGGATCATGCAAACGTTAAGGACTTGGGAAGGTCTGTCAAATTCAACAGAAACAGGATGAAAATCCAAGGGAATTCCTGGAATGCATTTATCAGATCTTTAGGCAAAAGACCAAATTAGATCCTGAGATTGGAGAAAAATAGGAGAATGGTCAATATGATCTTTATTGGCCACTGCGGATGACAGTAGGGCAAAAGTTACAGAAGACGAGAAGGGGGAGGCCAGGAAAGGCACCAGAGAAAAAGGAACTTCAAAAGGAAACACATTTTTTCCTTGCTGAAGCTCTTAGGCAGAAATAGGGGAAGCAGGGGACAGCAAGGGGGTTGAGAGAAAAGAAAGAGATTTTGCAGGAGGAAGCTGAAGAAGTTTTATGACCCCCACCATATGTTCCGCGTCCATCCCCAATGCAGCCCCCACTGCCTCAGCCACCCCCTTCACCACCTCAAGGACAGGGGGATGGA
Source organism: Rhabdophis nuchalis (assembly GCA_039707465.1). NCBI lineage: Eukaryota > Metazoa > Chordata > Lepidosauria > Squamata > Natricidae > Rhabdophis > Rhabdophis nuchalis. Next base: position 104,930,784 of record CM077647.1, on the reverse strand, counting down.
GATGGAGTGGCTGGCCCATCTGGGATTGCTGGGAGTCCAAAGAGAGGGGAGGCGTTTGCTCCCAACACTGAAGCTGCTCATTCAGATGGAAGCGAGGAGGAGGAGGGGGAGGACTTGGTGCTGTGGGGGGCGAGGAGGCTGTGGGCATATGGACCCGTTCGGCAGCTGCTCGGGAGACAGCAGCAGGGGGGCAGGTTGTAGCCCCTTGCGACAAATGGATCAGCAGGTAATTAATCAACAGGGTCAGACAGGATTCATGGCTATGTTTCAATATGTGCCTGAGATGGACTTATTCCGAACCGTCATGTGGGCGTACAATCCTACCTGGCAGGATGTGCAGCAGTTGTTAAAAACATTGTTAACTCCAGAGGAGAGGGCTGAATATCAAAACTTGACAGTGGGAGCTCTCAGAAGGGCAGGAAAACCTCCGATGAATATGCCTAAGCCGTCTTTGGTGACTCAGAGAGCTGATGAAGGTCCAGAAAGCTTTTTGCAAAGGCTGATTGAAGCCTATGGGGTAGATCCTCGGCATGTTGATAATGTGAGGATGTTAAATAAAAGGTTTATAGGTTTATAGAGTTATGAGTATATTTGGAGAAAGCTACAGAGGTGGGAAGGAGCATTGGGAACAAATTCAAGTGAGTTGTTGGAAGTGGCAAGGAAAGTGTATGTGGATAAATAAATAAATAATAAATAGATAGGGATAAGGTGGGGAAAAAGAAGGATATGTGGATGCATAAGAAAACAAAGTTGTTGGCAGAGGCATTGCTAGACGCAACCAGTGTGCGTATTGTAAGGGAGAAGGACATTGGCAGAGAGAGTGTCTGAAGAGGGCAGTTCAGGGTAGGGTATTTGGTGGATGGCAGGGGTTCGGTAGGGAAACTGGAACCCCAACCCAATTCCCTGGTAGAGGAATGAGAGGATGTGGCATGAGAGAGCGTGGTGAGAGTGGCTGGCAAAGGTGGAGGGAGGAAAAGGTGGAAGAGATTGGAATGGTGGATATTGGATGGACGGACTGAAGGGGGCTGGGCTTGGAAGAGGCCCCACCCGAGCCATTGGTTACTATGAATATGGGGGCCAGCAGACTACCTTTTTGGTGGATACAGGAGCTGGACGATCGGTGGTGAATAGCAGAATTGTTGCCCCTGGACTGCATAGGATACAGGTCCAGGGGGTGTCTGGACAGATTTGTGGGCAACAGATATTGAAACCTGTAACTTGTGTTTTTAAAGGGCCGGAGGTTCAACATGAATTTCTGTATATTGCATCACATCACCCCTCTGTGATTGTGGAATTGAAGCTCACAGCATCACCTGTTCATAAGTCTTCTGCCCCCCCATGTGCAAAGTGGTTTTCCGTAATTGATTTGAAGGATGTTTTTTTCACCATCTCCATACATTCAGTAATTCAATGGCTTTTTGCATTTGCATGGGAGAATCCCTAGACAGGGACAGAAATGCAGTTCACATGGACCCGTCTGCCTCAAGGATTTAAAAAGTCACCTACCCTTTTGGTACCAGTGCCTCTCCAGAGGGGGGATGTGGATGATGTTTCGGTGACAGGACAATCGGAGGAGGTATGTTGGGATAGTACTAAAGCTTTGTTGATATTGTTGATGGAATATGGATATAGAGTGTCAAGACGAAAGACTCAGTTAGTAAGACAAAGAGTGCGGTATTTGGGGTATGATATTGAGCAGGGACAGGAAGGAAACATGCTATTTTGCTTTGATGGTTGCTCCGCTCTATGCGGCCACCAAAGGAGCTATGCAGATCCTTTCTGTTGGATGGGGGAACAAAGAAAGAAATGCTTTTAGAAACATTAATCAAGCACTGACTACAGCACCTGCCTTGGCCTTGCTTAATCTGGTAAAGCCATTTAACGTATAGGTGAACACTAATAGGAATTCTGCATTGGGGGTGCTAACGCAGAAGCTCGGACAGTGGCAACGCTCAGTAGCTTACCTTTCCAAGCAATTGGATGGAGTAAAAAGGGGGTGGCCCCATTGTCCAAAAATACTAGCAATTGCTGCAATTGGTACAAGACTGCCAAATGTTTCCTTTTCAAGCCCAATAACAGTTCACACCCCACATGCAGTGCAATCCTATTACCCTATGGATTATTTGATGGTGGATTTTATGGACATGACTGGGTGTGGTTTATATAAGGCAATGTTGGTGATGGTTGATGTGTACACTGGATTTGGGTTAAAAGGAGGGTAGTTGGACCATGGAAATGGGACAGGCTCATCATTTGAAACCTGGAGATATGGTGTGAGTAAAGCATGGGAAAAAAGGAACAATTAGAGGGCAGGTGGAAAGGACCTTTCAGAGTCATAATGGTTTCACCATTGGCCAGTCAAGATCACTGAGTCCAAATCTTGGATTCATTGGACTAGAATCAAAGCAGCTGCAGATACTAACTGGCAGGTGGTTACTAGTCCCACGACTCCAATGAAATTGCGTTTACGGCATAAATGAATTCACATTAGTATGCTAAGCTTATATCTCTCTCTCTTTCTATGAGCCTAATATAACCCTCCTAACTGCAGGCTGCTCTGCTGAAATCTTACCGGCAATAGATTTCTTGATGCACAGCAGTGAAGCAACCCCTGCTAAGTCACCCCGGAAGCTGACTTTCTACACACGGGTGAAGAAGCAATGGAAAAAGTGGTACTTTTGCTTACACTAACAATACTTTGTGTGCTAGGAAATGATATATGTATTAGAAACTTAGGACAATGGAGCAGGCCACAAAACAGACCTTACATTACCAGTTCATATGCCATGGGTTCTGAGATGTGTATAGAACTGCAAAAGGCACCCGCGGGAGTACATTGGATTTGTGGAATAATGGCATCCTTCCTTTTGGTTGGAGAGGGGCATGCAGATTGGGAGTCATAAATCCCTCTTTCCTTATGCTGCCGCTTGAACAACCTCAGGTAGTGGATGCAGACCAATGGAGTGGCAGTCACCTGAAATCCTCCTTTAAAATAGGTAATTGGAAAGATGAGGACTGGCCCCCTGAACGAATCATTCATTACTATGATCCTGCTACCTGGGCTCAAGATGGAAGCTATGGATATCGAACCCCAGTCTACATGCTAAATAGAACGATTAGATTTCAAGCTGCAGTTGAGCTTATTGCCAACGAAACAGCTCATCCCTGAGAGTTCTAGCCAAACAGAACAAAAAGTTCCGAGATGCAATCTATCAAAACCGCTTGACCCTCGACTACCTCTTAGCGACAGAAGGGGGAGTGTGTACTAAATTTAACTTTTCAAACTGTTGCCTTGAGTTCGATGACATAGGGGAAATCATTGAAAACAGTGCAAGGAGAATAGAACGGATTGCCCACGTTCCTGTCCAAAAATGGAACGGACGGGATCTTGGGCAACTGTTTGGTACCTGGTTCCCAAAACTCCCCGGCTTGCAAGCAGTAGTAGCATTGATAGGCCTTATAGCAGCTGGATGTGTTATCTTGCCCTGCATACTCCCTATTTTTATTCGTACTATTACAAATAGCTTATCCATGCTAGCAGAAAGAAAGGCTACCACCCAGGTAATGGCTATGTGGGAATATGAAAAGCTACGACCTGAGACTAGGGAGGAGGATGAATATGTGGCTCTTCTGGAAGCCAGAGGAGCCACACAGGGGGGAAATGAGGTAGCAACGGAAGATACAGAGGCCTAGGCCTGAAACATTGGTCAAGTAAACTTTGGTCAAGAAGTAAGATTGCAAGCTATGCTCAATATACTGCTATATTTGCAAAAAGGTCCTGCCCCAGACAGCATCCTGTTTGCTGGGTTGCTCCCACGATCTTTTCCCAGCAACTTCCCCATTTATCTCCTTGCTAGCCACAAATAGCCTCCGAATGCATATATCTTGTCGACCTAAGCAAACTGTGGCAACTTGTAGGTTTTTGAGTCCCCCAACTCCATATTTGGGCAGATGTAGGAGAACGGGAATGTCTACGTCACCGAGGGTATAAGAGACAATCCTTGTCAATATTTGGGGGTTCAGACATGTTTGTATGGGCTGCAAGTCTAATGCTGGACCGTGCACATAATAAACTCTTTGCTGCTTTGAAGAGCTTGTCTGTGTCTTGGCTTTCCTACAACAATTAGGGGATTGGAGACTAAAACATATGAAGAACAGTTGCAGGAACTGGGTATGTCTAGTTTAATAAAAAGAAGGACTAGGGGAGATATGATAGCAGTGTTCCAATATCTCAGGGTTTGCCACAAAGCAGAGGGAGTCAAACTATTCTCCAAGGCACCTGAGGGTAGAACAAGAAGCAATGGGTGGAAATTAATCAAGGAGAGAAGCAACTTAGAACTGAGGAAAAATTTCCCGACAGTTAGAACAATTAATCAGTGGAACAGAAGTTGCCTCCAGAAGTTGTGAATGCCCCAACACTGCAAGTCTTTAAGAAGATGTTGGATAGCCATTTGTCGGAAACAGTATAAAGCTTCCTGCCTAGGCAGGGGGTTGGACTAGAACACCTCCAAGGTCCCTTCCAACTATGCTATTGTATTGTATTGAGATCTGTTCAACTTACAATGAGCACTTTAACAGCACATGATTCTCATTCTGTTTTCTTAGCAAAGCATACACAAGGACATAAGCATACACCAATTGTCAGAACATCCAGTTGTTATCATGATCAAGTGTTTAATACTTTCCTTTTATCTGACCCATTTCTAGGTACCTGGAAGAAGGTTGCAAAATTTCTACCTATAGCTAATCCTATAGCTATGTTTTATAGAATTCATTATTATATAATGCATTTCTTCTTTACATTATTAACATGGGCAGATTTTTTCCTTTTATTTTTATTAATAATACTAGCTATACCCGGCCACGCATTGCTGTGGCCCAGTTTGGTTAAATGGCCAACCAATCGGTGTGTAGATCTTCACCTGCACACATACACACAACCACCGTATAACCCCCAACCTACTTACCTACTGTATTTCTCCCTCTCTATCTATCTCTCTACCTACCTACCTAACGTATTTCTCCCTCTCTATCTATCCCTCTACCTACCTACCTACTGTATTTCTCCCCCTCTCTCTATTCCTCTACCTACCTACCTACTGTATTTCTCCCTATCTATCCCCCTACCTACCTACCTGCTACTGTATTTCTCCCTCTCTGTATATCCCTCTACTTACCTACCTACTGTATTTCGTCCTTCCTCCCTCTATCTACCTACCTACCTACCTACCTACTGTATTTCTCCCTCTCTATCTATCCCTCTACCTACCTACCTAACTACCTACCTACTGTATTTTTTCCTTTTTCCCTCTATCTACCTACCTACTATATTTCTCCCTCTCTATCTATCCCTCTACCTACCTCTACACTCACAATGGAGGACACACGCTGGATCTTATTTTCGTCTCTGGCCAGTGGAGAAGTGATCTTGGAACCGGGGACTTAGTCATCTCACCCTTGTCATGGACAGATCACTCTCTCCTTCGGCTGGACTTTCCAATCGCCTCACCTCACCGTGGGGAGATGGAGCCAGAGACACCCAGATGGTTCCGCCCCAGGCGCCTGATGGATCCTGAAAGGTTCCAGAAGGAGCTTGGGCCAATACCTGTATCCTTGACTCGTGCCGCGGCTGAGGACCTAGTGGCAACATGGTATAGTGCGGCCGCAGGGGCCTTAGACCGCGTCGCGCCTTTGCGGCCTCTCACGCGGCGTCATCTCACCCAGGCTCCTTGGTTTTCCGAGGAGCTGAGGGAGATGAAACGCCGCAAGAGATGCCTAGAGAGTAGGTGGAGATCCTCTCAATCCGAATCTGATCGAACACTGGTAAGAGCCCATTTGAGGACTTATTTAGTGGCAATGAGAGTGGCCAAATGCGAGTATTGTGCCACCCTCATCGCATCCGCAGAGAACTGCCCGGCGGCCCTGTTTGGGGTGACCCGCTCCCTCCTTCAACAGAGGCTGCAGGAGTCCTCCTTGCAGGGCCGAGCTGAGGAATTTGGAGAATATCTGCAGGATAAAATCACTCAGATTCGGAGCGAGTTGCCCTCCACAGATAGTGGTCCGGAGGAAGTATCCGATGCAGGCCTTGAGACTATTTTATGGGAAGACTTTGACCTTGTTACCGCCAAGGACATGAACAGGTTGGCGAGGAGACTAAAGGCCACCACATGTTTATTAGACCCTTGTCCCTCCTGGCTTGTACTGGCATCCTGGGAGGAGACACGAGACTGGCTCCAGGCCATTGTGAATGCTTCTTTGGGTGAGGGGTTCTTACCTACCATCTTGAAAGAGGCGGTGATGAGACCCCTCCTCAAGAAGCCTTCCCTGGACCCAGCATTTTTGGCTAATTACCGTCCGGTCTCCAACCTTCACTTTCTAGCGAAGGTTGTAGAGAGTGTGGTTGCACAGTAGTTTCCCCGTCACCTGGAGGAAACTGATTATCTAGACCCGTGCCAGTCCGGCTTTCGGCCCGGTCATAGCACCGAGACGGCATTGGTAGATGATCTCTGGAGGGCCCGGGATAGGGGTTGTTCCTCTATCCTGGTCTTGTTAGATCTCTCAGCAGCTTTTGATACCATCGACCATGGTATCCTTTTGCACCGACTGGAGGGGTTGGGGGTGGGAGGTATGGTTTTGCAGTGGTTCTCCTCCTTCCTCTCCGGTCGGTCGCAATACGTGTTGACGGGGGGACAGAGGTCGACTTCTAGGCCCCTCTCATACGGGGTGCCGCAGGGGTCGGTCTCTCGCCACTCCTATTCAACACGTATATGAAGCCGCTTGGTGAGATCATCTGTGGTTTTGGGGTAGAGTACCATCTGTATGCTGATGATACCCAGCTGTACATCTCTACCCCAGACCACCCCAACGATGCCGTTGAGGTGATGTTTAGAGGCCGTACGGATCTGGATGGGCAGTAACAAACTCAAACTCAACCCATCCAAGACCGAGTGGCTATGGTTCCCGGCTTCCAGGTTTAGCCAGATGACACCATCACTGGCCATGGGGGGTGAAAGTTTGGCCCCCGTGGATAGAGTGCGCAATTTAGGAGTCCTCCTGGATTCCCGACTGTCCCTGGAGGACCAGGTGGCAGCCGTGGCCAGGGGGGTGTTTTACTAGGTTCGCCTGGTCCGCCAATTGCGCCCCTTACTGGACCTGGAGGCCCTTCGCACAGTCACTCAAGTACTCGTGACTTCTCGTCTGGACTACTGTAACACTCTCTACATGGGGCTCCCCTTGAGATGCACTCGGAGGTTGCAGTTGGTTCAGAATGCAGCCGCGCGGGTGATCATGGGAACCTCAAGACATTCCCACATAACACCACTCCTGTGCGAGCTGCACTGGCTACCTGTGACCTACCGGTGCATTACAAGGTTTTGGTGACCATCTTCAAGGTGCTCCATGGCACGGGGCCTAGCTATCTACGAGACCGTCTATTGCCCCATACATCCCTATGACCAACTCGCTCCCAGGGAGAGGGTCTTCTCCGGGTGCCATCGACTGGGCAATGCCAGTTGGCAGCTCCCAGGGGAAGGGCCTTCTCTGTGGTGCGCCCAACCCTCTGGAACGACCTACCTCCCGAACTCCGTGTCATCTCAGACCTCCGCTTGTTCCGCCGGCACTTAAAAACTTACTATTTTCATCTGGCCGGCCTAGCATGATCTACTCCGCACCCTACTGTCTTATAACAAATCAAAGTTTAATTTATGGGTTTTTAAATTTTTAAGCAGGGTATTGATTTAATTTAGTTATTATTTAGTAATATTTTGTATTTATGTATATTTATTTTAAATCTCTGTTCGCCGCCCCGAGTCCCTTTGTGTTGAGATGAGTGCGGGTTACAAATGTGAATAATAATAATAATAATAATACCTACCTACCTACTGTATTTCTTCCTCTCTCTATTCCTCTACCTACCTACCTACTGTATTTCTCCCTATCTATTTATCCCTCTCCCTCCCTCCCTACCTACCTACTGTGTTTCTCCCTATCTATCTATCCCTCTCCCTACCAACCTACTGTATTTCTCCCTATCTATCTATCCACCTACCTACCTACCTACCGTGTTTCTCCCTATCTATCCCTCTCCCTACCTACCTACCTACTATATTTCTCCCAATCTATCTATCCCCCTACCTACCTTCCTAACCTACCTACTGTATTTCTCTCTGTCTATCCCTACACACTTTTTTCGCCTGGCCGGCCTTGGGTAGTCTCTTTTTAGGTTAGGGGTTTTTAGGGGTAATTTTTAGTTTAGTTTATGGGTTTTAGCGCAGGATCAATTTAATTCATTTTTAATTTTGTATTTTGTATTTTGTCTGTGGTCTTATTTGTATTTTAATTGCCTGTGCCCCGCCTCGAGTCCCCTCGGGGAGAGAGAGCGGGATATAAAATTAAATTATTATTATTATTATTATTATTATTATTACTTACCTACCTACTGTATTTCTTCCTTTCTCCCTCTATCTACCTACCTACCTACTGTATTTCTCCCTCTCTATCCACCTACCTACATACCTACTGTATTTCTTCCTTTCTCCCTGTACCTACCTACCTACCTACTGTGTTTTTCCCTATCTATCTATCCACCTACCTACTGTATTTCTCCCTCTCTATCTATTCCCCTATCTATCTACCTACCTACTATAATACAATAATACAATAGCAGAGTTGGAAGGGACCTTGGAGGTCATCTAATCCACCTCCCTGCCTAGGCAGGAAGCTTTATACTGTTTCCGACAAATGGCTATCCAACATCTTCTTAAAGACTTGCAGTGTTGGGGCATTCACAACTTCTGGAGGCAACTTCTGTTCCACTGGTTAATTGTTTTAACTGTCAGGAAATTTCTCCTCAGTTCTAAGTTGCTTCTCTCCTTGATTAGTTTCCACCCATTGCTTCTTGTTCTGCCCTCAGGTACTTTGGAGAATAGCTTGACTTCCTCTTCTTTGTGGCAACCCCTGAGATATTGGATGGCTGCTATCCTGTCTCCCCTAGTCCCTCTTTTATTAAACTGTATTTCTCCATCTCTCTCTCTCTATGGGCCACCTGGGAGTTTCCTTCTTTTGACCCTTTTAGGCCTCCGTACAGTGTTCCTGAGAAAATGACTGTTGGAAATGCCTGGTGGGCGGGGCTACAGGGAGGTGAAAACCTGATCAGTAGGTACATTTTACATGTGTGTACCTTGCACATGATACACGTGTGCTAGGCACAAAATGAGTACGTATTCTATTATCGGAAGTCATTGGCAACATTGTGTCAAAATTGGAGGTTCAGTAGTTTTTGAGATTAGTGGATTCGTACAAACTATTTTACATTTTTATTTATATAGACTAGCTGTACCCGGCCACGCGTTGCTGTGGCCCAGTCTGGTTAAATGGCCAACCAATCTGTGTGTAGATCTACACCTGCACACATACACCCAACCACCATATAAGCCCCAACCTACCTACCTACTGTATCTCTCTCTCTCTCTCTCTCTCTCTCTCTCTCTCTGTGTGTGTGTGTGTGTGTCTATCCCTCTACCTACCTACCTAGTGTATTTCTTTCTTTCTCCCTCTACCTACCCTACCTATTGTATTTCCCCCTCTCTATCCCTCTACCTACCTACCTACCTACCTACCTACCTACTATATTTCTCCCTCTCTATCTATCCCCCTATCTACCTACCTGCCTACCTACTGTATTTTTTCCCTCTCTGTCTATCCCTCTACCTACCTACCTACCTACTGTATTTCTTTCTTTTCCCCTCTATCTACCTATCTACCTACTGTATTTCCCCCCCTCTATCCCTCTACCTACCTACCTACCTACTGTATTTCTCCCTCTCTGTCTATCCCTCTACCTACCTACGTACTGTATTTCTTTCTTTTTCCCCTCTATCTACCTACCTACTGTATTTCCCCCCCTCTATCCCTCTACCTACCTACCTACCGTATTTCTCGCTATCTATACACCTACCTACCTACAGTATTTCTGCCTCTCTGTCTATCCTTCTACTTACCTACCTATTGTATTTCTTGCTTTCTCCCTCCACCTACCTACCTACCTACCTACCTACCTACCGTATTTCTCCCTCTCTATCTATCCCCCTATCCACCTACCTGCCTACTTACTGTATTTCTCCCTCTCTGTCTATCCCTCTACCTACCTATCTACTGTATTTCTCCCTATCTATCTATCCATCCCCCCTACCTATGTACCTACCTACCTACCTGCCTGCCTACCAACTATATTTCTTCCTTTCTCCCTCTAACTACCTACCTACCTACCTACCTACCTACCTACCTACCTACTGTCTCTCTCTTTCTTTCTTTCTTTCTTTCTTTCTTTCTTTCTTTCTTTCTTTCTTTCCACCTATCTACCTACCTACCTACCTACCTACATACCGACCTTATTTCTGCCTCTCTATCTATCCTTTGGGGGTCATCTAGTCCAACTCCCTGCTAGGCAGGAAGCCCTATACCCATGATGGCGAACCTATGGCACGGGTGCCACAGGTGGCACACGGAACCATTTCTTAGGCCACTCGAGGCATTGCCCTGTCAGCTTCAGTTTGTATATGTGCCCTGGCCAGCTGATTTAGGCCTTCTTTTGAGGCAATTTTTTGCCTTCTGGAGGTGGGGGAAGGCTGTTTTCACCCTCCCCAGGCTCCTATAAACCATCTGGAGCCTGGAGATGACGTAAAAAGCATGCCAAATGCAGGGGGTCTTGCACATAGCATTATGGATGTGACACACCTGTGCACATCGCCCCTGCACTCCCCCTGCTATTGGCACGTGAGCCAAAAAAGGTTAGCCATCACTGCCCTATACCATTTCAGACTAATGGCTATCCAACATCTTCTTGAAGACTTCCAGTGTTGGGGCATTCACAACTTCTGGAGGCAAGTTGTTCCACTGATTAATTGTTCTAACTGTCAGGAAATTTGCCCTCAGTTCTAAGTTGTTTCTCTCCTGGATTAGTTTCCACCCATTGCTTCTTGTTCTGCCCTCAGGTGCCTTGGTGAATAGCTTGACTCCCTCTTCTTTGGGGCAACCCCTGAGATATTGGAAGGCTGCTATCATGTCTTCCCTAGTCCCTCTTTTATTAAACTGTATTTCTCCCTGTCTCTCTATTCCCCTATCTACTGTAATACAATAATACAATAGCAGAGTTGGAAGGGACCTTGGAGGTCATCTAGTTCAACCCCGCTGCTCAAGCAGGAGACCCTATGCCGTTTCAGACAAATGGTTTTCCAGTCTCTTCTCTCTTCAATGTTGGGGCATCCATAACTTCTGGTGGCAAGATGTTCCACTGGTTAATAGTTCTCACTGCCAGGAAATTTGCCCTCAGTTCTAGGTTGCTTCTCTCCTTGATTAGTTTCCACTCATTGCTTCTTGTTCTGCCCTCAGGTGCCTTGGTGAATAGCTTGACTCCCTCTTCTTTGGGGCAACCCCTGAGATATTGGAAGGCTGCTATCATGTCTTTCCTAGACCTTCTTTTCAGATGGGTGATTCTTTGTAACAGTTTGGTTCAGTTGGTATTAAACAGTTTAAAGCAGCTGCCTGGCTCCATTTTTTTTACCTCAGAGAACAGTCCTGAGCAGAATCCCCCCCCCCCTCTATGGGCCACCTGGGAGTTTGCTATCCTCTGTGCCTTTTTGGCCCCAAGAGGCCGCCGTATGAGGCTTTTCCAACACTGGCAGTTGAAAAGCAGTTTGATGGGCGTGGCTACAGGGATGTTAAATCACATTTCAGTGAGTACATTTTTTTGTGTGTCATTTGTACACAACACACGTGTGCTAGGCACAAAATGATTTGGTATTCTATTATCCGAAGTGCTTCGCTACGTTGTGTGAAAGTTTCGTTTAAATCGGTCCGGTACTTTTTGAGATTAGTGGATTCGTACAAACTATTTTACATTTTTATTTATATAGATTAATATTTATTTGTAATTGTCTTGGACCATAAATAAAATTAAATGATTTACATTAGGAGTATATCTGTTGTTTTAGGAGGGGAAAAGATTTTATAGCTTTGGCAGCTATAGTATCAGCCTTTTTCTTTGAAATAATTGATCTAAAACTTGCAGATGTCAAAATACATTCTCTTGGTTTGGAGAATGTATTGTACTTTTATACCATACATTGCCCACCCCAAAACTACAGCCACATTTTTATATAAAACTGGTTTATTTGTAACATTCCTTTTCCCCTTTCTTTCTACCCTTTTCATTTTTTGGAATCTGGGCTTAGATCAGGTGTATCAAAATGGCGGCCTATGGGTTGGATGTGCCACATGCAGGTCACACTCACCCCAGCTCTGTGAGGGGGAAAAACATCACGAAATGTCATGTGATGGCAACATTACGCCGTGAGTTTGACACCCATGGCCTAGATGCATATACTGTACGTAAAAATCCCCCCCAAAATCAAATAAAATTAGATTCAATCCATGTAGAGGTGGCTGAGTCTTCAATCAATAGACCTAATCTGAGTATATCAGTAGACCTATATTGTAGGGAAAAAGGAGAGAGAGAGAGAATCAAAGACAGTTTCATAGGAAGAGATATAGTATGTAACTGAAACCACTAAAATAATCTCCTAGTTCCCATGAACTGCTGCTTGTTTTTTCTTCCTTTTTCCAATAATGGAGGATTAAGATTTTTCAATTAGTATAATAAACTTTACTTGTGAATCTCTTCAAATTCCTCAAATCCTCAAATCCAGGAATGAAAGGAAGACAACTTTTCACTGACTATTTTGTAACTGTAGTAATTGTTTCTGTTCTTTTTTTCTGATTAAAGATTTTTATTTTTCCATTTTCATAACATATAATCACATGCATACTATTACATAACCAACATCATATTGTATTGTTAAATGTTTACATCAATTCATCTTACCAACAACTCCCAAAAAACAATTCTCTTCTGCTCATGCACCATATCCTTCTCTTCTCAACTTCCCCTTCCTCTCTTCTTCTCCTCCCTCCCTTTACCACTCCTCATTTCTCTCCTCCTCTTTCCCCCACCTTTGCCCTCTCTCCTATCCCTCTCTTCTTCCCTTACCTTTCTCTTCTACTTCCCACTCTTCATCTCATTTACCTGGTGTATTTTAGCTTCTGAGCAAGCTCCCTTTTAGGTTGATGGTATTTATAATTCTTTTTCAATATGCATATTTAATTTTTCTCTTTTTTAGTAAAAAAAAGGTGCTATAACAGAAAAGTATACATACTGTATATAGTCATTATGCTTTTAAACCCATCCCCCAACCTAATTTTGGTCAAGCTGTAGGCCTGGTTACAATTCCCAACTATTCTTATCATTATCATTATATAGTTATACATCCTTACATGCCCCCAATTTGTGATTCTGTCTTTTTATCACAATAATTTCCCATTGTAGGTATATTTCATATTCCCTCTCCATTTTTCCTATGCCTTGAATTAGATTACCCTTAGTTATCTCTAGATTGACAATCTTCGCTGTTCAGTGTTCATTACACTTCCCTTAATGTATTATATAAAGTAACAAGCGGTAAACATCTCACTTTGTTCATCATTTTAAAGGTTCTATATATGTCCATGTTGCATAGATCTTGACCCATGCTTAGTTGTCTTATTGTCATATTCACTCAATTCACAACTCAATTTAATTATCATGTTAAAAAGGTAAGTCACAAACCTTTGTTTTACAAGCTCCCCATATCAGTTTCATATTTATCCATATTCCATATATTTTAACTTTTACTTAGTTATCTTTCCATTATTATGTTTAACCAGATAGCAACTCCATTTTTATTATCATATTTAGGAATAAAGCCCTTATCTTAACTTTATATCTTCCCATATAGTAGTTTCTAATTATCCGTTTTTTCCCCTGGTAAGTCTTTTGTCCCACTTCTCTGTTCCTATCTTCTCCCTTTTCTTTATTTTAACGCATCCACTCCCTTCAAATTTCCCCAAGTGACCAAAGGAATAATTTTTATTCCTCTTTGTTGGGGGGTAACCTCCTGCTTCAATTTTCCTTGTACGACTAACAGCCTCCAAGACCACTTTTGTCAGCTTTCTTTTCCCTTTTGTTGGGACACCTCCCTTTTTCACAATTTTCCCTACACCATTGCTGGGACCAAAGGAGATTTTTGTCTGTTTTTTATTTCCCTCCGCTTCTACCCCTTCAAAGCCTCTCCCCCTTTCTTCTTTGAGTTCTTCTATAGCTATCTGCTTCTCTGGATTCAAAGTTCTAACTAGGCTTGATTTTACTGATTTGACTCATTTGTGTATATTCTTTAAAATTTCACATAGTTCTTCAAATTCCCAGTTTTCCATTATGTTCAATTCCAAAGTTACAGTTAATTATACAGTTATGCAGTTCTTATTTCAGAGTTCTTTTCCACCTTAAGTTTGTCTGCTTCAATTGTTATGGGGAAAAATGATGGTGGCCATCTTAGTCTTTTGTTCTAACTTAATGTCCAGATCCAAAATTGCAGTTAGTCATACAAATCCCACTTTGAGACTCTGGACCACCTTAAATTCAAACCGTTTCTGTTCTATTATCATTCATTTTGTAACAGATTAGTCTTCTGAACCCAGAAAACTGAGCCACATCACAAGCCTCCATTTAGCCAACGGCATTTTAGTCCTGTATGTCCAATGTATTATTCAAACCAATATGAAAAGTGCTATTAGGAAAGCAATCTCAAAAATGAGACCAAGCTGGATTGTTCTTTCCTGAGCTGAAATAATGCAATAAGGAACAAAATGAGTTCTTCAAAGAAAGTGCAAGAAAGCCAAGTGGTTTATTACCATGACATTGAATGCTTAGAATACCTGTGAATTTCATTTATAATATATTCAAAGCTAAATAAGAATATTTCTACAGCTAAAGTGATATGCAATTTTTATTTTAAAATACAGGTGGTTCTGCTTTTGGCCTCAATTATAGTAATGTTACTAAATTTCATTTTGTGACCTCCATTTAGACTACATTTTCACAAATAGCAATCAGAAAATTGCACCTGAAGACTAAACTGGCATTATATGTGAGGTTTATTGGTCCATCTTTTTTTCTTTAATATCCTGATCTGTTAGATATACTTCTCATATGTGAGGAGGATTGTTTTTTCTTTTGTTCTGGAACACAGGTGCATGTGGAAAACACAAAATTAGTCAAGTAATTTTTAAAGCATTCCATCCTACTTGCATAACTAAGAAGAAAACTTCACTAATTTGAGTGGGAATTTCCTACACAACACTATATTTAGGACTGAAAGTTCACTTATAATTTATTTATTTATGTGCTTGTAATTGTCAGTTGCTAGCATTTTGATGGCAGCTTTTACATCTATATATATAATTCATTATCTAATCTTAAAACAATTATTAGATAACTGGATTGAGCATGCAAGAGTTTCAAGAAAACTATCTCAGCTGCATTATATAGCATAATCAGTACTAATGCATTCCACATTGTGCAATGGATTTTAATATCACAAGTGTACAAAATACTGAAGTGTCACAAAGAAACATTGCAAAACAAGGAAACAGAATGGAAAAAGAACTAGCACCAAGTTGTTTATCATTGTCATAATCTGGTAAAGAGATCTGGGTTGAGCTTCAAAATATATATTATATTGCCAAAAGTATTTGCTCACCCATCCAAATAATCAGTCAGATGTTCCAATCACTTCCATGTCCACAGGTGTATAAAATCAAGTACCTAGGCATGCAGACTGTTCTTAGAAACATTTGTGAAAGAATGGGTCGCTCTCAGGAGCTCAGTATGGAACTGTGATAGGATGCCACCTGTGCAACAAATCCAGTCGTGAAATTTCCTTGCTCCTAAATATTCCACAGTCAACTGTCAGCTGTATTATAAGAACATGGAAGTGTTTGGGAATGACAGCAACTCAGCCACGAAGTGGTAGGCCACTTAAACTGAAGGAGCAGGGTCAGTGGATGCTAAGGCATCTAGTGCGAAGAGGTCGCCAACATTCTGCAGAGTCAATCGCTACAGACCTCCAAACTTCATGTGTCCTTCAGATTAGCTCAAGAACAGTGCACAGTGGACCGACATCATATTGAACCCTATGGATTAGGAATGGGATGTCACTTATTATAAATTCATAGGCGAGTAAAGGCAGGTGAGAGAATACTTTTGGCAATATAGTGTATATCGGGATCAGAGGTGGGTTTGTATAATAGGATGTCTATGATGTGTCTTCTGATAATATAGAGAACTCTTTAGTGTTGATTGATTTCTGGTTTGTCTCTTTGTGGACTCAAGTAACCTTATGAAGTTTTTTTCCTCATTAACATCCTACATTTTGTGCCCGCAGGTTCTTTAGAGCTCATTTAAATGAACATATGTGTGCAAATATATAACATGCATAACTTCATTTTGAAGTTCAAAATTCAAAATTGAAACTTCAAAATTCAAAAGAAACAGAAACCCACAAAACTAAGAATAACAACCTCCTTGAATCCATACGGGTCAATATAAAAGGAAAAATGAATGACATTGCTATAGGAATATACTGCAGATCACCAAACCAACTTAACTGAATAAAGTTAAGACGCTGGCTTTAATTTAAAAAGCCCTACTGATAAGGAGCACAGTACTTTATCAGTACTAAAGAGTACTTATGAAGCTGTTTCCACCAAGATAATTGTGGCTGGTCTAGAATTATCCCAGTGGGAGATATTCTGGTGTTCTTCATTTTTAGAAAGAGAAGTAATATTTCCCTTTTGTTCCCATTCATTGTGGAATAAATCCCCTGAAAGAACAAACTAATTCATCTCTTTTGAAAAGTGCTGAAAAAAATTGCTTTTCTGAGAGGCCTTTGGAAACTTACATTTACCCTATTCAGTTAGGTAAACTATGATAAATTGTGCTGATTTTTAAAGAATTATATTCATGAATTATATTTCTATGGCTTGATTGGTTATTTAATTTATTTTAATTTGTATATAGAACTGTGTAATTGTGGGTGTATAGAAATTAAATAAATAAATAAATAAATAAATAAATAAATAAATAAATAAATAAATAAATAAATGATATATTGCTTATATCTACAACTAGTAATGTGAGATAGAAATCAAATTTGTGGGAAAGGAAATATACTTGTTCAGATGCTCAAAATTAATATTCTTAACTGTAAAGAAAAGAATACTGAACTCCCTTTCTCTCCAGATTTCCCAAAATTTGAATAGTTTTCAAGTTTAGGTTTCAAGACAAGTTTCAGCTAAACCATATCACTTTATTGAGGATATTGATTGAAATCATACTGCTATGTCATTTAGAGTATTCCAGCTGTTATTGTAGTCTTGTATAGGTTTAATTTCTGTAACTTTGTGCTGTTTTAATATTTTGTTTTATTGTACCCGAATAGGTATAATTTCCAGATGCCTTGATGCAACATTCATAGTTAGACTAACAATGGTATAATACTGAAGATGTCTAGAAAGACTCTTTTCAATATTTATTGTTGTATGTATTATTGCCTAGAACTGATTTTAATTATCGACAGCTAATTTTATTTTAATGACAGAAATTTCTGCTTATTTATAAAAGGGGGAAATAATACAGTATATGATGCAGTAAATGCAATATTATTAAAATGTGATATTTATTAAAGCCACATAAATAATCATAGTTATAATAACATCTCATTTACTTCACCATATATTTTTCCTGTAAAATAGTTGACAAATGTTTATTTATTTGTTTAGCCAATTTATATAGATTCTCATCTTACAAAATATGACTCTGGATGGCCTACAAACATATAACAATTAAAAACACATAATTCAAGAAACATTAAACAAAATAAAAAAAACGCATAAAATTACTTTTAATAGGCATAATAAATCTTAAAAATAATAGAGCCCTGTCCAATCAAGTTCCACTTGAGGTCAGGGAAATAAAAGATTTTACAAAATCAAGCAATAGGGAGAAAGCAGAAGTCCAACTTATCAAAAACAGCACCACAGCACCAAAAACAGCACCACAATTTATAAAACCCAATAAAACTTTTTTCATTAAAAAAAAAAAAAACAGCACCACAAAAATCAGATTAGGAACACAAATTAAAATAGGGAATAAAAGGGGCGTTGGTTCTTACCTGATACACCTCTTCTCATAGTTAGGGAGGAGTATCCAGACTGGGTTAACTTCATCCATTCATTGATTGGACTGAGCCTGATAAAATCCTTAAACCACACCCCTGTCACTAAGCAATACCCAGTTACGACGAAGGATTCCATTAGATTCAATGTGTCATCCAAATAGTATCACAGTTCCAGAAAGCTCGTCTATTCTTGAAAAGGACAAAAATCATTACATGGACAAAACAGTCAAAAATGGTTAATACCAAACCAGGGAGGGTCTGGAAACTCCTCCCCAACTATGAGAAGAGGCGTATCAGGTAAGAACCAATGCCCTTTCTCCATAGTGTGGGGAGGAGTATCCAGACTGGGACATACCAAAGCACATCGTCCCTTGGGTGGGTCAATAATCATATTATATACATATATGCATAGGAGAGCTCAATATTGACCCGTATCACCATCTTTGTGTGCGGATTGCAGCATTCTGCATCCAAAGGCTGCTTCCGCAGAAGCAAAAGAGTCTAATTTATAGTTCTTTATGAATGGGAAAGGAGACACCCACGTAGCAGCCCTACGAATCTCAGTCAGAGAAGTTTGCATAGCCCAGGCCGCTGATGTAGCAGCACTCCTCGTGGAATGTGCTGTAACAGACCGAAGTACCTGTGACCCTTGCACTTGGTAGGCGGTAGTAATACATGTCCTGAGCCATCTGCCTATGGTAGTAGAGGTCACCGTATTCCTCAGGGAACGCAGCTGGAAAGAGACAAACAAGGCTTCAGTTTTTCTGATAAAGTCCTTTTAAGGTAAATCCTCAGAGCCTTCCTCACATCCAAGGTGTGCCATTTTCTCTCCAACGGATGGGAAGGAGCAGGGCAGAAGTTAGGTAATCTCAGTTCCTGAGACTTATGAAAACAAGAGCACACCTTGGGGATAAAGGAGGGATCCAGCCTTAACTCCACTCTATCTTGGTGGAACACACACAAATCAGCCCTGGTAGACAATGCATGTAGTTCAGAAATCCGTCTAGCGGAAGTTATGGCCACCAAAAAGGCCACCTTGAAAGTCAGGAACCCAAGAGCTACGTACCGCAATGGTTCAAAGGGGGCACTTGTCAAAGCATCCAATACCTTATATAAAGGAGTACCGAAGTACCCTTGAGAAATCTCTTGACCATAGGATGTTTAATCAAAGTTTGTGACCTACCGCACAAAAGTACAGAAGAAATTGTTGATACCTGTCTCTCAAAGGTATTAGGAGCCAACCCTTTGCCCAGGCCCACTTGAAGAAAGTCCAGGACCTATGGGATAGAGGCTTGTACCGGATCAAAGTGGTTCGTCAAACACCACTTACAAAAAGCGCACCAGGTCGCACTGTATATGAGCTCCATGGAAGGTGGACGGGAAGCCTGAATAATCTGAATTATTCAGATTGAGGAAAAGTTGTCTCGTCTCAGGACGCTCCGCTCAAGTGCTAGGCATCAACTGGAGCCATTGAGGCTCCGGATGCTCCAGCGACCCCTGGCTGAGGGAAATCATTTCTTGGGGGATCCTCCAGGGCCTGTCCACAGATAGAGATCAAAGGTTGGCAAACCAGGGCCAATGTGGCCAATGTGGCCAATGTGAGGCGATCATCACCACCTCCGCCCCCTCCCGCAAGATCTTTTGAATCACTCTGGGAATCAGGGGCAAAGGTGGGAAAGCATAAAGGAGCCCCGAGGCCATTGGCAGTGGTTTACCCCTCATGGAAATGTGCCCACCAGGCTACCATGCATTTCATCAGCCTCGGGCCCTAGGCAGGGTGGGTGGGTGGCGGTTATCGTTAAGGAAGGTCTTGAGCCGAGGGAGACCACTGTGCCTCAGACGACCGGCTGTGAGTCCCTCTACATGAAGTGGGGCCTAGGGAGGCAGTTGGGCTTGCTGATTGTATACCTGGCTCCCCGCTATGTAACAGCAGCCCTGCCTGAGCTGCTCAAGGTGATTGCCGAGATGGCGATGGAGACCCCCAGACTGGTAGTCATGGGGGACTTTAACCTGCCATCGGCGGGCGAAACATCCGAGGCAGCTCGGGAGTTCATGGCTTCCATGACAGCCATGGACCTGACCCAAGTAGTTCAGGGCCCCACTCACGAAGGGGGACACACGCTGGATCTGATTTTTGTCTCTGGGCAGTGGAGAAGTGATCTCGGAACAGGGGATTTAGCCATCTTACCCTTGTCATGGACAGATCACTCTCTCCTTCGGATGGACTTTCCAACCGTCACATCCCACCGTAGGGAGGCGGAACCGGAGATTTTGAGATGGTTCCGGCCCAGGCGCCTGATGGACCCTGAAAGGTTTCCAAGGGAGCTTGGGCCAATACCTGTGTCCTTGCCCCACGACTCGACTGAGGACCTAGTGGCCGCATGGTATAGTGCGGCCACAGGGGCCTTGGATCGAGTCGCGCCCTTGCGGCCTCTCACACGGCGTCGAATCACCCAAGCTCCCTGGTTTACCGAGGAGCTGCGGGAGACGAAACGGCGCAAGAGACCCCAAGAGAGTAGGTGGAGATCCTCTCAATCCAAAGCTGACCGAACACTAGTAAGAGACCATATTAGGACTTACTTAGTGGCAATAAGAGTGGCTAAACGCGAGTATTGTGCCACCCTTATCCGCGGATAACCGCCCTGCCGCCCTGTTTGGGGTGACCCACTCCCTCCTTCACCAGAGGCCACGGGAAGCCCCTTTGCAGGGTTGAGCAGAGGAATTTGGAGTTTATCTGCAGGATAAAATCACTCAGATTCGGAACGAGTTGCCCTCCACTGAAAGTGATCCAGTCGGTTTATCCGATGCTGGTCTTGAGATAACATCTTGGGAGGAGTTTGACTTTGTTACTACCGAGGATATGGACAGGTTGTTGAGGAGATTCAGACCGTGTGGATCTCCATCTACTCTCTAGGTGTCTCTTGCGGCGTTTCATCACCCTCAACTCCTCAGTAAACCAAGGAGCCTGGGTGGCTCGCCACCGCGTGAGAGGCCGCAAAGGCGCGACCCGATCCAAGGCCCCAGTGGCCGCGGCACTCCATGCAGCCACTAGGTCCTCCGTCGGGGCGCGGGTCAGGGTCACAGGTAGTGGCCCAAGCTCTGTCTGGAACCTTTCAGGATCCATCAGGCGCCTGGGGTGGAACCACCTAGAAATATCTGGTTCCGCCTCCCCGTGATAGGGTGTAGCGGCTGGAAAGTCGAGCCAGAGAAGTGAGTGATCCGACCATGACAGGGGTATGATGGCTAACTCCCCTACACCCAGATCATTCATCCACTGGCCCGAGACAAAAATTAAATCCAGCGTGTGTCCTCCCTTGTGTGTGGGGCCCTGAATTACCTGGTCAGGTCCATGGCCGTCATGGAGGCCATGAACTCCCGAGCACCCTCGGTTGATTCGCCCACCGATGGCAGATTAAAGTCCCCCAAGACTACAACTCTGGGGGTGTCAACCGCCACCTCGGCGACCACCTCAAGGAGCTCAGGCAGGGCTGCTGATACATAGCGGGGAGCCAGATACACAATCTGCCTCCCTAGGCCCCACTTCACATAGAGGGACTCACAGCCGGTAGTCTCTCTTTGCTCAAGACCTTCCTTAACCACCCCACCCCTGCCTAGGGCCCGTGGTTGATGAAATGCTTGGTAACCTGGTGGGCACATTTCCACGAGAGGTAAACCCCCCTCATGGCCAAACCAGGTCTACGTAATCTCCACCAGGTCCGGCTCCCCCTCCGACACAAGGTTGTTAATGAGGGGAGCTTTGTTGACCACGGACCTGGCGTTGCATAACATCAACCTAGGGCCCTGGCTCTGTGAACCCAGACCACCTAGATCGCGGGGGGAGCTCAGGGGGTTGGGGCGCATGACCGCTTGTAACTAGCAGCCGCGTTCCTCCACCCAATGGTAAGGTACCTGTCTCCCATCGCCCCTCCCCCTCCCTACGACCGTACTGATTGAAAAACCCTCTGCAAAGTTGACCCGTGTTCCCCCCCTTATCGGACCCATCAGCTTCCCTGTTTACTCCACCAACCGGCTTGGCCGTATTCCTAGCCTTAGACTGCCTAATCCCTCCCTCCTTCCTGGAACCCCCTAAAAGCCGCCCTCCCACCACCCTGGGACCCCCTACAATCCTAATTAAACATTTGGCTAAAACCCCCCTCAATTTGCGCTTCGCCCGCTGGAAGCCGGGCCACGGCGGTGAGAGCGCTGGAGGCGGAAGGCGAAGGCGGCAGCGTAGGATGTTTGGCTGGAAGGAAGGTGGAAGAAAGGTGGCGGCTGTGAGAGAGCCGTGTGGTTGAAGAGAAAGGTTATGGAAGGGAAGCGGCCGCTGGAAGCCAGGCCAACGGCGGTGGGAGCGCCGAGAGGCCTGGGCGGAGGTGGTGACGCAGGAGATGGCGGCGGTGGGAGCGCCGAAATGGTCGCAGACGGCCTTGCTGACCAGCTGTAAGATCCTCTCCCTATGGTTTCTCTCTAAGATCGGGAGAATGGAGAACTGAGAACTGAGCCACTAAGGCCTTGAAAGGCCCTAAAAGATCTGGGTCTGTCCTAAAGAACTCATGGATGGGAACATCTATGACGCCCAATTGAACTGAACATTGCGAACAAACTTTAATTTATTGTGAATTAAGCCTCACTGGGCACTTTACTTCATTTTAATAACAACTGAATGAACTTATCTCAATCATGGCTAACGACTTTTAAAATTTTAACCCAGGACCCACTATGAATTCCATTCTATTTTGCTTGTTTTAGATAATTATTTTAGTTATTTATTCATAAGCATATGTACTCCAGAGCAAATCTACTGTCACTGCGGGAGTCCCTGCTCTCGCAGGTTTGGCCCTTAGACCTATCTAGGGCCCATCTTAATGATGGATTCATCAAGCCGAAGAGATGGGCGAAGCGCGGCCTTAGGGGGTTTTTATTTCGTAAGCTGTCTTTTTTAGGGGGTACCAGGGAGGGGGGTGGGTATAGACAGATAGAGACGGAAGAACTGACCAAAAGGAAGGGCCAGGCCAGCAGTCGACGGAGGGAAGCGGTAGGTGCCGATAGGAGGGGGGACACACGAGTCGTTCCGTTTGAGGGCATACCAATCCAGAGGGTCGTGGGGAGAGGCAGGGCCGAGGGGAGACAAGTCCCATCCTCCCGGTTGGTGGCACGTGGCCGTTGGTTGCAAACGGTCGGATGCCACAACCCCCGCAGGCTAGGTGGTCAGAGAGTACAGAGCCAGGGCTTACGGCTGATGTTTTGCAATGCCAGGTCTGTTGTCAACAAAGCCCCCCTCATTAGTGACCCTGTGTCAGAGGGGGAGCCGGACCTGGCCGGAATTGCGGAGACCTGGTTGGGCCACGAGGGAGGACTCCCCCTCGTTGAAATGTGCCCACCAGGCTACCGCGCTTTTCATCAGCCACGGGCCCTAGGCAGGGGCGGTGGGGTAGCGGTCATTGTCAAGGAAAGTCTTGAGCCAAGAGAGACCATTGTGCCACAGACTACCGGCTGTGAGTCCCTCTGCGTGAAGTGGGGCCTAGGGAGGCAGTTGGGCTTGCTGGTTGTATACCTGGCTCCCCGCTATGTAGCAGCAGCCCTGCCCGAGCTCCTGGAGGTGATCGCTACGGTGCGCTACGGTATAGGGGATATAGTCATCACGCCCTTGTCATGGTCAGACCACTCACTTCTCCAGCTCGACTTTCCGACCGCTGCCCCCCTCTGCGGGGAGGCGGAGCCAGAGTCACCAATCTGGTTCCGCCCCAGGCGCCTAATGGACCCGGACGGGTTCCAGACGGCGCTTGGGCCACTTCCTGTACCCCTGACCCGTGCCCCGATCGAGGACCTCACGGCCGCATGGAATAGTGTGGCCGGGGGAGCCTTAGATCGGGTCGCGCCCTTGCGGCCTCTCCTGCGGCGGCGAGTCACCCTGGCCCCTTGGTTTACCGAGGAGCTGCGGGTGATGAAACGCCGCAAGAGATGCCTAGATAGAAGATGGAGGTCCACCCGATCTGGATCTGACCGGACACAGGTAAGAGCCCATTTACGGACTTACATTGTGGCGCTGAGAGTGGCCAAACGCCATCATTGTGCTATTCTCATAGCATCCGCAGAAAACCGCCCTGCCGCCCTGTTTAGGGTGACCCGCTCCCTACTTCAACAGAGGGTGCGGGAAGCCCCGCTACAGGGTAGAGCAGAGGAATTTGTGACTTTTCTGCAGGAGAAAACCGCTCAGATACAGAACGGGCTACCCTCCATTGATGGCCCAGTGGGATGCCACGAGACAGATCTTGTTTGGGAGGAGTTTGACTCTGTTACTTCCGAGGATATGGACAGGTTACGTGGGCGACTGCGAGCCACCACATGTTTATTGGACCCGTGTCCCTCCTGGCTTGTACTGGCATCCTGGGAGGTGACATGAGGCTGGCTCCAAGAGGTTGTCAACGCCTCCTTGAGTGAGGGTTCCTTGCCCGCTTCCCTAAAAGAAGCCATGGTGAGGCCCCTCCTTAAGAAGCCCTCTTTGGACCCAGCTCTTTTAAACAACTATCGTCCAGTCTCCAAACTTCCCTTTCTGGCGAAGGTTGTTGAGAGTGTGGTGGCACAACAGTTTCCCCGTCACCTGGAGGAAGTTGATTATCTAGATCCGCGCCAGTCCGGCTTTCGGCCCGGGCACAGCACTGACACGGCATTGGTCGCGTTGGTCGATGATCTCTGGAGGGCCAGAGATGGGGGTTGTTCCTCCATCCTGGTCCTATTAGACCTCTCGGCGGCTTTCGATACCATTGACCATGGTATCCTATTGCATCGGCTGGGGGGTTGGGAGTGGGAGGCGCCGTTTTACGGTGGTTCTCCTCCTACCTCTCTGGTCGATCGCAATTTATGTTGGCAGGAGAGCAGAGGTCGACCTCGAGACCCCTTACATGTGGGGTGCCTCAGGGGTCGGTCCTCTCGCCTCTCCTGTTTAACACATACATGAAGCCGCTGGGTGAGATCATCCGTGGCTTTGGGGTAGAGTACCATCTATACGCTGACGACACTCAGCTGTATATTTCTACCCCAAACCACCCCAACGATGCCGTAGCGTTGATGTGCCAGTGCCTGGAAGCCGTGCGGGTCTGGATGGGAAGTAACGGACTCAGGCTCAACCCGACCAAGACCGAGTGGCTGTGGTTTCCGGCTGCCCGATTCAACCAGCTCACTCCATCGCTGGCCATTGGGGACGAACATCTTGCCCCTGTGGATGGGGCGTGCAATTTGGGTGTCCTCCTGGATGCCCGGCTGTCCATGGAAGATCAAGTGACAGCCGTGGCCAGGAGGGCGTTTTACCAGGTTCGCCTGGTTCGCCAATTGCGCCCCCTATTGGATCGGGACGCCCTTCGCACAGTCACTCATGCGCTCGTGACATCCCGACTGGACTATTGCAACTCTCTCTACATGGGGCTTCCCTTGAGGTGCACCCGGAGACTTCAGCTAGTCCAGAATGCAGCCGCGCGAGCAATTATGGGAACCGCTAGGTTTACCCATGTAACACTGCTCTTGCGCGAGCTGCACTGGCTACCTGTCGTCTTCCGGGTGCGCTTCAAGGTGCTGATTATCATCTTTAAAGCGCTCCATGGCTCGGGACCTAGCTATCTGCAGGATCGGATCCTGCCTCATACATCCTCACGGCCGATTCGCTCCCACAGAGAGGGACTGCTCCGGGTGCCATCCACTAGACTTAGTCAGCGGGCGACGCCCAGGGGAAGGGCTCTCTCTGTGGCGGGCCCGGCCCTCTGGAACGACCTTCCCCCCGACATTAGGACGACCACGGACCTCTGCGTCTTCCGTCTCAAATTAAAAATTCATTTCTTCTGTCTGGCCGGCCTAGGATAGTCTCTCTGCCTTTGGGGTTTTATTGAGGTTTTATAATATAGCTTAGTTTTAATGGGGAATTTTAGCGCAGGTTTAGATTTAATTTATTTTTAATGAAATGTTTGTATGTATTTATTGTTTTACTGTGCCTGTGCACCGCCCCGAGTCCCTGTGGGGAGAGGGTGCGGTTTAGAAATATTAAAATTATTATTATTAAATTATTATTCGCCCACCTCTCTTGATTAATTAGTCCATCCTCGAGGTGGGCCCTTGTTAGATTTAAAGGGCAAACCTGCGCGAGGGGGGACTCCCGCAGGGAGAGGAGATCAGACCTTGAGTACATAGGGTAGATAAAATGGGACATGCTGAACCATGAAAGAATATCATCAGTGATCTTAACAGCAAGCTATGAATTAAAAAAGGTTAAGATTTCAAATGGCAGGGGGTCTCTCAGGAGAAGGGGAGGGGAAGGAGAAGGGGGGATAAGGTGGAGGAGTAACAATAAATAGATAATCGATAATTAAAAATGTCCTGGCGGTAGATAGTCTCAACCAGATGATTCGCCGTCCGGCCTGGCCTCTTCACCTCCACCTGGCCTGGCCTGCTCGGCTTGTTGGGCACGCCAGTCTCTCTCTATCCGAGGGGGGGTGCCATGTGGCCGTGCGCCTCGATGGTATTGTTGCCCGGTTACCATGGTTCCTCATCCCAGACCACCTCCCCATCTCTTCCTGCGGTTTAGTTCAGGTATAGACCACGTGGCCAGTTGACATGCCACGCAGTCAGATGATATGTCGCTCAGCCCGTGAATGTTTCCCTCGGCCCGACCTGGTCCTGCCGCACACTTGCTCCTCCAACCTCGCCCTCCATCGGGGCAGACCTCCTCATCTTCTTCGGCCTCTCTCGGGCCCTACGCCGGGTAAAGGCACCGCTGCGCGGCCAGATGTCATAATTCTTGGCCCAGTCCGGCCCGACCCGGCCAGGCGTCCACTGCCGCCATCTTGGTCCACCTGATCATCCTGGACGTCCCCCGTTGCCTCTTCAGGCTGCTCGGACCCGGCACGGCCTGGGCCGGGTGGTTGCCACGCGATTAGCTGGTATTACGTGCGGCGAATGACCCAAACACTTCCCCGGAGCAGCCTCCTCGTTATGCGGCCTGGCTTCGGCCTCGGTCTCACTTCGGCCTCGGTCTCACTTCGGCCTCAATCTCACCTCTAATCTTGCCTCGATCTCGCCTCCGCTGCCACTCGGAGCCTCTCCAGGCTTCTGTAGGTCTCTGCGGCCTATGTTGTTAGAGCCGCCTGCATTCCAACCTCCTAGCGGGCCTCCGCATCATCCGCGTCGCCCGCACCGCCCGCTTCACTGCATGGGACCGGACTCATCCCATTGTGGAGGCGGGGTACACAGCTTGTTGGGCTAGCCCCTGTGGATGGACAATGGGGGCTAGCGGCGTCCTCTGTGGTCCGATACCCCTCTGCTGCCTATCCGGTTGATATCTCTGGCTGGGGGCGTAGCCTCCCTGGTACAGTCTGAAACCTGACTGACTGAAATCAGACCCCCTAAAAGAAGTATCGTAGTCCTGACCCTGGAACGAAGAACCATAGTCCTGACCACAGAAATTGGAGCAAAAGGGGTAGGGCACTGCCCGGAATTGCCCTTCCTAGGAAACCTGTTCCTTCCATGGGGCCGCTGGTCATAGTCGTGAGCACCCGACTCCAATCATTGTCCTCTGAAGCTGAGGCGGCAGCCATTTTGGTTCTTGATTCAGGCAGGCTTCAAAATGGCAGTTCATGCCAAAGGCCACTGACAAAGGCTTGAATATAAAGTGAAAGAGCAGCTTTGCTGCAAAGAGCTGCTGCGCGCCTGCCCCCTTGTCCAAAACAGCCTCAGAAGCTGACTTGACTCTGTTCTTTTCCAAAAGGGGTAATAAAGAGGCACAATTTATTTCGGCCCAGTGGAACAGCCCTCACAGAATGACAGTTGGCCTGTCAGTTGTGGGAAAGCCTGCACGCCGCCCCTGAGGGGTAATGGCGAGGAGCACCACCCCTGTCTGGGGGTTTTGGTGACCAGGTTACTCACGCAGCCTGAGGCAGAGCAGAATTAATCATTGTTGAATATTTTCAAAAGTTCACAGGAATACAAGGATGACATAGCTGTCCATTTGAGGGACTGAGTCATAACTGGGTATTGCCTAGTGACAGGGGCATGGTTTAAGGATTTTATTGGGCTCAGTCCAATCAATGAGTGGATGAAGTTAACCCAGTCTGGATACTCCTCCCCACACTATGGAGAATGATAAGTGAGCACCTGTCTACCCAAGACGAGTTCAAATAACCAGGACTGGATGGATTACACCCCAGGGTTTTGAAGGAACTGGCAGAGGTAGTCTCAGAACTACTGAACTATATCTTTCGGAGATCCTGGAACACTGGGGAACTGCCACAGGACTGGAAAAGAGCTGATGTTGTTCCCATCTTCAAAAAAGCAAAAAGAAAAAAAAAAGATCCAGGAAACTACAGACCTATCAGCCTGACCTCAATACCAGGGAAGATTCTGGAAAAGATAATCAAGCAACAAATTAGTGAACACCTAGAAGTAAACAAAGTAATAGCCAAAAGCCATCATAGGTTTGTCAAAAACAGATCATGCCAGACTAATCTTAGTGCATTCTTTGACAAAGTGACAAAATTAGTGCACCAGAGGAATGCCGTTGATATAATTTACTTGGACTTCAGTAAGGCATTTGATAAGGTAGACCATAACCTACTATTAGATAAAGTACAAAAATATGTATTAGACAGCATCACAGTGGTGGGTTGCAGGTGGTATGTCCCAGTACAGGTGTACCGGAGCCAGCACGGAGCACCCAATACGGTTCCAGTACAGTTCTCCAGAGGGCCCGCCTGCCCAAACTCCTTACCTGTCTTTTAAGGCTTCCACGCTTCTGCGCACGCGCATGGTGCATACAGCACCTGTGCGACACTCCGCTCAGCAGCTAGAGCATCGTGGACGCTTGCAGAAACCTTGCTAACAGGTAGGACATGTGTGTGTGCTGCGCACATGTGCGTGCGCGCCATATGCATGCATGTGGGTGACACTGGGGCCGTTCCAACCATACCAGTTAGAACAGAATCTGAAACCCACCACTGCGGCATCACCACCAGATGGATTCGTAACGGGCTGACCAACTGTACTCAACATGTAGTCCTCAATGGAACTGCATCTACATGGAAGGAAGTATGCAGCAGTGTACCTCAAGGCTCTGTTTTAGGCCCAGTACTCTTCAACATCTTCATTAATGATTTGAATGAGGAGATAAATGGGGAACTCATCAAATTTGCAGATGATACCATGCTGGCAGGAATAGCTAACACTCCAGAAGATAGGCTTAAGATATAGAAGGATCTTGACAAACTTGAACTATCTAACAAAATGAAATTCAATGGTGAAAAAAGTAAGGTTCTACATTTAGGCAAGAGAAACAAAATGCACAGGTACAGTATAGGTGGTACCTTGCCCACCAGTAGTAACTGTGAGAGAGCTGTTGGAATCCTAGTGGACAACCATTTAAATATGAGCCAGCAGTGGGCAGCAGCTGGCAAAAAACCCAACACTGTTCTAGGCTGCATAAACAGAGGGATAGAATCAAGACCATGTGAAGTGTTAACACCACTTTAAAATGCCTTGGTAAGGCCACACTTGGAATACTGCATTCAGTTTTGGTTGCCATGATGTAAAAAAGATGTGGAGACTCTAGAAAGAGTACAGAGAAGATTGTATGTTTTCATTTTTATTTATATTTTTTAGAAATATATTTTCAAGAATCACATTTCGTCTTCAAGGAAAGTCCAGTTGCCTTTTGAAAAAGCACTGTTGGGACAACTATGGGAATCTCCATAGATGTATAACACAAACTGAACAAGACAGTCTGTCAGAACTGAATTTATAGAAAAGTTAGCTTCTCAGCCATCCAGGTCATAGTTGTCTCAAAGGTGCTTTTTCAAAAGGCAACTGGATTGTTTTTTCCTTGAGGAAGAACAAAATGTTTAATCTCTTATCCAAGTAACTTCATCAGTTGTCCCACCATTACAACTGATGAAGTTTCTTGGATGAGAAATGAAATGTTTTCTTCTTCCTCCTCAAGGAAAAAACCATCCAGATGCCTTTTGAAAAAACTGGAATATAATTTTGACATTTACTTTCCTTTATTTAAATTATTTATTATATTAATAGTTTCTAGTTAATGTTCCTCCTGATGTTGTCACAATGCAACTATATTCTGCTGTGATTGAAGGATTCTTATTCATACCCTCATTTCTTCCTTTTCTCTAGATAAAAATGGAAACATAAAGAAAGCAGATTAAATGTGAAAAAGTACAGCATTTCAATATTCTTACTATTTGTATTAAAATAATTTATTTAATTTTTCTTTCAGTTGTATGAGAAGCTGCACTTACCAAAATTCAAAAGTTCAAGAAGGAAAATGATTAACATAAAAATGCAAATTAACCTGAAAGATATTCCTATCATTTCTGCCCTTAGATTCCAAGACAACAGTGTCAACAAAGAAAAGCTTGTTGAAAATAATGACAAGAAGATAAGCCAAACCTTTTCATTCTTTTTGTTTTTTTGCAGTGCCATGTAATTTTAAGTTCCTGTATGGTTTTCTCCATAGCATTTTATACAAATAAGTATATGCATGTAAATTCTCACCAGAAAGAAATTTATTTAATCATGAAAGACAACGACTGGAAGCAGAATTAAACAGCCTATTTTAAAAGTTAATTGCATCCAAGTGACATTGAGACAGTTGAAACTATCACTGAGCATTTAAGTCATAGTAAAAACATCTACAAACGGCAAAAAAAATATTTTTTTCAGTCATACTTTCTTCTTAATTTGCAGTCACTGATCCTGGGAATCAAATGTAATGATTTACTAATTGCTTATGCTAGGATTTGAAAGATAAAATGAAGTTTATTCAGATTTGTGCTCAGCCCCTACCTCTACTCACTGTATACATATGACTGCATATCCTCTGATCCATCCAACATCATAATAAAGTTTGCAGATGACACAACGGTGGTGGGTCTCATAACTGGAGGGGACGAATCAGCATACAGGGAAGAAGTCCAGAAGGTATCCGCATGGTGCTCAAGAAACAACTTACATCTAAATACTAGCAAGACAAAGGAGATGGTGCTAGATTTCAGGAGGCACAGAGAGGAACCTGCCCCACTGTATATTTTTTTATATTGAAAAAGTTTTATTGGTTTTACAATTTTTCATTGGGGTAGGGTAAGAGATACAAAGAAATTTTGAGAGCTTTCGCATCAAAGTCGTCGGCCCTTCCGGAGCTTCATAATAAATCATTAACAAAAAACATTTTTCATAATACTACAAAGTGAAAACAAGTACATGTTTCTAAGTTCTCAGTTCTATGCTGTCAGTCATTTGCAAAAATCCAGATACACATGTTATACTATATTACTCAAAAAATCAAAGCAAAGTTATTTTTTAGATCTAAGTCTCTTGGCTATTGTGTCTTCTATCTCTCCTTCCAGGCCCCCAGCGGGCGGGGCCGTGGCCCCCTCTGCACCCCCTGGATCTTCCCCCAGGACAGAGGAATGTTTTTTAAAAAAGGCTTCCGCCTCAGCAACTGTTTTAATCCTCACTCTTCCTCCTTCCCAGAACACCAGCATCCCTTCGGGCGTCACCCACTTGAACCAGATCCCGTGGTCAAACAATGTTTTGGACAAGAAGGAAAATTTCCTTCTCGTTTCTCTAATCTTTCTTGGGATCTGCTTCAAGATGGCAACCTCCTTTTGCTGGTAAATTAACGGACCCCCCCTTTGCACTTTTAGGATTTCCTCTCTGGTTGACCTTCTAACAAATTTAACATGTATCTCTCTAGGTACTTCATTTATCCTGGCATATGCAGAGTTTATTCTGTAGGCTAGGTCAATGTCCCCCCTGATCTGCCCCACTGTATATTGAGGGGGGCTGTGTGGAGAGGGTTTCCTCTTTTAAATTCTTAGGAGTGCTTATTAGCCAAGATCTCACCTGGAAAAACAACACGTCTCTGGTGATTGGAAAAGCTCAACAGAGACTTCATTTCCTTAGAGTCCTGCGGAAAAATCAGGTGGAACAACGGCTGATGACCTCTTTCTATCGGTCCATCATAGAAAATGTCCTCACATATTGTATCACAGTGTGGTATGCTGGTTTAACAGTTGCGGAGAGGAAGGCACTACAGGGAGTGATCAATTCGGCACAAGAAACCATCGGTTGCCCTCTGACATCACTGGATAACATCGCCAGATCGCTGCTTTAGCAGAGCAAGGAAGATTCTCAAAGATGATTCACACCCTGGTTGGTATCTCTTTGCCCTTCTACCATCAGGCAGAAGATATCAAAGTATAGCCAGCCGAACGAACAGGTTTAAAGGTAGCTTCTATCCATGGGCTGTGAGACTTTTAAATTCAACCGCAATCACTCCATGCACATGCTAGTTTTTTCTTTTTTCTTTTCTCTCTTTTTTGTTTCTGTTATAATTTTGCACCAGTGAAGTTAAAACCAATTTCATTGTAATTTTTACAATGACAATAAAGATTATTATTATTATTATTATTATTATTATTATTATTGTTATTATTATTATTATTATTATTATTATTATTATTATTATTTCCCCCTTCCCCTACAATTTTTCCATGGGACCGGTCCCTGATGCTCAAAAGGTTGGGGGACATGACAGGCTCTGTGATTAGGAACAGAGTTACACTCAAATGTACTCATTCAATTCATGAGTGGGTTTCTAACAACCCCTCCCGTTTATTCTCAACCTGTATAGTATGACCACAATGCTTTCAACAGAAAGTTATAAGGGCAAATGTAAGGTTCAGTCTCAGATATAAAATTCCTCTGAACTCAATAAAATCTTGTCTACACACCAACTGAAGAGCAGAGGCACATTGTAATGCTTACTGTGGATTAGTGGGAAGTGATAACCTTCCAACCTAGAGTTTCCAGGCTGTATATAAATATCAGATATTGTCTATATCCATTATGCGTGACAGGAGTTAAAAGCAAGCCTTATGGAAAAATGTTTGGAGATAAATACAGAAATATAGATTACACTGAGTTTTAACTGTATTTTCTGAAAATACTATTTGTGGAAGGTTCCTGTATTATTTAAAATATCATTGTCTCCAATTCAGGTTCATAACCTCTATTTCCCTTGAGCAATACTGACTTCCAAGATACCCATTTCAAAGTTGTATTTCCTTTTCAGGAGACAGCCCTGGTGATTTACTGTGCTTTCGTAATCCACAGTTTATTTAGGGAATAGGCATTTAGGTTAATACATTCTTTAAATCTTATAAAGGGCTCAGCAAGCAGGATGCATAGTGACCTTACTATCCACATGCAGGTTATTTCTCAAATATGTAGAAATCATTGTATGAGAACAGCAGAAAGTACATATTTCTTTCCCTATAATAACTGAAGTGTTAATTTAGTGGATTGAAATATTAAGAAGAATTTCTTTGATTCCAGGCAATAATTCACCCTCTGAATTCATTATGGTGGCTGCAAAGTATTTTTTTTTTCTTTGTTAGAAATCAAAGCTACTTTACCTGCATTTGCAGGAATTACAGGGAAATAATCATGAGGTACTTTTTTAAAAATTAAATCTTTATTAGTATTTACAACATAAAGCCATACAATCAACAGAAATAGGATAAGGGTAGCTGGGGAAATATACGTAAACATACCGGGGAAATAGCTAGTCTCCTAAATTGAAAATTAAGTTCATCCCAGTCTAACTTATCAATTATTGCATATAACTACAAAGATTTCTATCTCAAATTTACTATAATCTTATCTTGTTTATTCCTTACATTGGTTCCTTAAGTAATCTGTCTAGTTAGTTCCCCTGGTATCCATTAGTCTCCTACTATACCATGAGTACCATCTATCGAGTCTTGCCTATCTTTTAGAATGTTAATTTGTCAGATTCTGCGCAGTTAAATTTTTTTGTTACAATTAACTGATCTGGAGGTAAGTTGGTATCTTTCCGGTATTGTGCAATGGCCATCCTGGCTGCTATTACTATAAGAGAGAAAAGATATCAATCTTGATTTTTAATTTCGTTTGATTTTATGCCTAGCAGATAACGGTCGGGTTTGAGTGGAAAGTTCACACCTGTTATTTCCAAAAGCTAAATTTATATTTTTTCATCTTCAGATTTTAGGAATGAAAAATGGAGGACAAAAAAGTATTCATAAGAAAATACTCAGCAATCTTTTTTTTTAATACAATGGATGTGATATCATGACTCCATGCCAAAATAAATTCTTCTAGATTTAGGTACATAGGTGCTTAGTGAATTTTTTTAATTGTTATCTCTGGAATACTCACTGACTTTGCTGCTATATTTCAGACACACTTGTTGAAAATTTGGGACATAACTTCCTGTCATTGTATCCTTCCATCAATTGTATAAGAGTCATAGTGGAAGCTCTCAAGTAGAACATAGTTTAAGAAACTAGGAACTCTTCGATTCAAAAAGCAACAATCTAGATTTTGCTTACACATGACATTGCACATTCCCCACTGGAATCTTTGATGTCCAAAGAAAAAAAGATGAAGTGAAATACTATTTAGCAATCACCCTGCTTCACATACAGAATGGGAAGAGGAATCCCCACCAAAAGGAACGAAAGATTTCTAGAAATCTAGATGAGGAAAATATCTTGCTCATCCATTTGAAAGTCAGTCCTTTTGGAAATTGGTTATTAACTGCTTTTCAGCTATTGGGAACTTTTATCAATGTTATAAAGCAAAAGGAGTTTCCTTCAACCCTTAGCTAAGTCCATTTTAAAGATTTCAACAAATTTCTTTTAGAATAAACAGCAAAAGAGTGATTAAAACTTTGCCTTTGGAAAGTTACAAATGGGTTAAGGATCCACATGAATTTGAAATAATATTTTGAAATTATAAAAGAATCCTTTCATTGGCATGGTAGGAGAAGACTTTGAGAGTAGAACACTGCAAGAAACCAAATGGAACTAACTAATTAATTAATTAATTAATTAATTGTTCTATTAAAGAAGAACACTTAAATCTGATTTAATAATACAGAATGAAGCAAAATATCTTAATAGTGGACATATTGAAGGATATTTTTGAACAGCAAACCCATAAATTATATAGATAGTAGAGTTGAAAGATGTTATAAAATGGTAATTTTTTCCTGACAAGATTGAGATTTATCTGAAAGTGCATTTAAAAATGACACGCTATGATATGGAAAAAATATGCCATACTGGACATACAAAAAAAAATTTATCTCAATAAGGGATATACAAATAACAAACCAAGAAAGTAACCTGTATAATATTCCTATTCCTTTTCAAAGCATGCTTGTTTAAGCTTTGAAGAATTTTGTAAAAAGACACAAAGAAAAAATTGAAAAGAAATCAAATTCTAGGATAAATGATTATAAAGATTGATTGTTAAAAGTAAAACATTTCTTTTTCTGCACTTTTTATTCTTATCATTATCATTAAAGTAACAGATAACTGTCACAACCTAAATGTCCTTTAGTTGTAATTTGGTTTGTATATGCAAGAATATAGATTATAATTTACCTTGTAAGATTATTAAATCTGAATTCCTGCTAAGAAATGTAATGTCTGTTGGCTAGGCATAAAGACATTATAATTGTTTAAAATCCTGTATGATTGCATAGATTCGTAGTGTCTGTAGAAGATATGCAAAACAATAATCTTGTTTAAAGATTTTATGGTCTAAATATAATTTCATCCTGTAGCTGAAACAGGATTTCTCTGCTGATGCACTTTCTGCTTCTGTCATTGACGTCAACAGCTTTACGCAAATGGGTGCCTATCCATCATCCTAGTGTCGGAGAGCACACTTAGCTTCCACTATCCTGCTTCTACAAGGCTGCGTAAAGTCAGGCCTTTTAGGTTGCCAGACAGGAGGCTTTTTAATGGTCCTTGAACAATAATTTCTGTTTAGGCTATATGCTGAAAGCATTTTATCATATTAGGAATAGGTGCATATGCATATTGGAGCAGGTTATTTTTTCATTCAATCAGTAGAAATGATTCCAATTGGTATGCACCAACAGTCTTAATTATTTTAAAATTTTTGCACAAGAAACTCCTGTATTGATAATCAGAATTATTATATATTGATGATTAGTTTATAAAGTAATCTGTGACATCATCAGAATGTTTGAGAAAGTACAGACAAGCCAATATTATGGAAGTCACTTTAATATGGATTCTAGAAAACATGGTTTTTCAGACCATGTATTAAAAAAAATTATATGAAGCATTTCTTCCCAAAACAATAATGCAGTTATTGTTACTTATATTTCTTAATATATATCTTATTATTATATATAAGTAATGCAAACTTCTAGACATTTGCAAAGCAGCTGTTTTATACAATCATTTTAGTGACTCCCACATTACATAAGTTTCAATGTATGATAACTTTGTCTTCAGAATGTCTCTTCTTTGGACATCTCACAAACCCTTCATTTAAAATGCTGCTGCTATGTTGTATTCCTGAAATTTTCTTTTAGTTTCCATCAAACCACCCAAAGTTCTCTTTTATTATGGAAATTAACACTTCCAAAGAGAATTAACTAATGACATTGACAGAAATATTGATAAGAGACCACAAAGGAACAAGAGACTTCTAAGAGGGCATATAGGGAAACCTTGAAATGAGTGCTATAAGGATTGAGCATGCTTAGTAACTACAAGTTGCTCAATGATGGTACGAAAATAAAACTGAT
This sequence comes from Rhabdophis nuchalis, assembly GCA_039707465.1. Classification (NCBI taxonomy): domain Eukaryota; kingdom Metazoa; phylum Chordata; class Lepidosauria; order Squamata; family Natricidae; genus Rhabdophis; species Rhabdophis nuchalis. Next base: position 104,894,013 of record CM077647.1, on the reverse strand, counting down.
CATTCGGTAAAGACAGAACCAGTATATTCCCCATTGCGCTGTTTTGCTTCTAGTCCCATTCTTCTGAACCCAACGAAGTCATCACAACTTTTAGGACGGTATTAATCTTTTCAGTGTTGAAGCCAAAATTCAGATAGTGGGAATCATTGATGGCTAAGCCAGGCTAAGTATATTTCAACGCAAATTAATAAATTAAATATCAGTGATCACGGAAGGATGTTCAGAGCCTATACAGATGCTTACCACTCACAGTGACAAAGAGAAACAAAATAAATTATGTGAAAAAAGATTGAGGGTCATTTCTAAATTAGTTTTTATATGTAATTTTGGCATTAATATTGAGACTTAACACACTCAAATCAGGAAGAGTTGTTAGATGTAATTTATTTAAGCCATAGAATTCAGTGAAGCTAGATTTTATTCTGGATACATCTAGTAATGTAAAAACAATTTCTTCATCATATATTTTTGTAACACAATTGGTTTCATAAGGATTACATTGGGAGTTGATACATCTGCAAGCTATATGTACAGTATTATATAGAATTGAAGCTCTACATAAGATCTCTTAAGAATTTTAACTCTTAAAATATGCTGTTACAGAATAACAAGAAAAATGAAAGGCATTATCCATCACATGGATTGAATAATTCTTTCTGAAAGGAACTACTGTATATTATCATGTCATATCACTTTATTTTATTACAATATATGCCAAATATTCCAGAATGTAGATTATCAAAAGCACCTCCTTGCTCATTGAGTAAATCATGTGAACTTGGAGCTCTGCTTTATTCAGAGGAGCAAATCAAAATTCCTAATCTGATATTTGTGGAAGAGGTAAATTCCATGTTTGATATGGTTTGTCAAAATATGTTTTAATATAACAAAAATACAAAGTGATTATAGACCTTTAAAATTCACTTGGTCTAATCTCTTGTTTAATTATAATTTTTGGATGATTCAGTAGAACATTTCTTAAACAGCTTGTTAACTCAAGAACAAAAATTATTTGTACAACTACATGGAAATATTTATTATACAGCCTATATCAGTGGTAGTCAACCTGGTCCCTACCGCCCACTAGTGGGCATTCCAGCTTTCATGGTGAGCGGTAGGGGTTTTGTCTGATACTGAAGCACTTTCCTTTTTTAAATTTAATTGACTTCCCTACTTTATAAATCACCATTACTGTGGAACCAGTGGGCGGTTAGAAAATTTTACTACAAAAGTGGGCAGTAGGTATAAAAAGGTTGACTACCCCTGGCCTATATCATGATGTCCATTGAGGACAATAAGAATCATAAAACAAATGAAAACATTTGTGATAAAGCAGATTTTATTATCTTCTTGTATCATAATTTTAATATAGTTTTAATATTACCGAAAGCTGACAGCAGCCCAAATATCATCTGGCTACTCCAACAAATGAATGAAAACATGACAAACAGGCTACAGAGAGCTCCATCCATAGTTTATCATTCATAAGAACCACAAAATCTGACTTGTCCCTTAAACTGAGCCAGAACTTCTCTTTTACAAGACATACACAACAAACCAGATGTAGGTCTGCATATGTAGGTTGTGGAACCTCTAGTTATATAATAAAATTTGTCTTCCAACATTGCTTTAAATTAATGCAGTGCAGTCTAAGGTTAAACATATTAGAAGAACCATTTGAGCTGGAAAAGGAGAGAATAGTAAGCCTGCAGTTCAGAGGATTTACCAGCTGATTGTTAACAGTTTAACTATTCTAATTTGGCAAGTTAAAAATCATGTGCCAGAATTTTATATCAGAGCTTTCCTTCCTTCCTTATGTTCTGTATGATTTGAACTAAGAAAATAAGACTATATAATCATTACTAGCCTAACACTATTAACATGCATTATTTCATCCCTTATCTCACATTAGATGAATTTGTCACAGGACAAACTTATAAAGCTGTGAAATTATATCAAAACTGCTTTTTCATGTTTAATTCTGCATGTATTCAGAATGCCTTGAAATCTTCAGAAGAGAAAAAAATGTAAATTAGCAGGATTTCTTCCCCATGCAACTGATTGGATTTCCAAAATCTGAATGTTCACTTCTAAGAATCAGAAATAAGTATGGGAAGAGCAAATATAATGCATTTAAACTTCCTATTTCCTTTCTTAAAATATTATTATTCAATGAGTAATTTTCTACTAATTACAGAAATTATAGAACAAAACAATGCAAAACAATTAAAAGCATGATGTAATTTATACCTGCATTAAGAATTTAAAAACTCCACAGAATCAGATCAAAAGCCCAGCTGATCTTGGTTCTGCATTTCATAATAAGCTAATGCCTATGGGGGAGATATGTACTTCTACATTTGTTGATCAGAATCACAATGCCTTCTTGCTAGATATATATTTGAAAGCCACCTTGGTCTTAGATTCAATGATTCACCCAACACATTTTTTAAAATGTAAGTTCTTGTCTGTTGCTTCCTTTAGTTACAGATCAAATTTAAATGAAATGCTTTATAAAGAGACATTAATTTTAATAATACATTGATCTTTTTTAAATGTAGACTTGCATTATAACAATACAATATTTATAAATATAAATTTGTTCAGGTTTTCAACATTTTAACAAAATAATCAAAATAATATGATTTTAATAAGATATACATTATATATAATAATATCACACCTGGTAAATTTACATGCTTTACATCCTATTTTATGCCATCCATAAACCCATATTATTTGGTTCTACACTGCATTTATGTAATAAATTACAGTGTGGTTCTAGGTTTCTTGGATCTTTGAGATAATATGAATAGTTTGAGTCAGTTCCCTGCCTCAATTTCTTTCTTTTTAATTCAAGACGTCCCCTAAGTGATAGGAAATATCCAAAGCCATATTTTTAAAAGCATATATAAGTCCCACTGAAGACAGATTGCAAGGGTAACATTTGGTGACCTGTACGCCATCTCATTTTTTATAATAAAACACTTTATTTTATTTTATTTATTTACAGTAATAGATAAGAATCAGGTGGTATTATAATAATAACATCGAATTTAAATTCTTGGTCCCCAAAATAATGGATATTTTTATGACTATCAGATCATTGGTAAGCTGTTCTAATATTATTTAATTATGCAGGTAACAAAAAAAAATTTATCACTGAAGATGTTAACAGTTATATAATGTAATTTTGATGTTACCGAAGACTTCTAATTAGCAAATCTGAGATTTTCTACAAGAATATAAATGATTTATTCTGTACATTTGACTGGAGGTATAGCTTCTGAAAAAGTCTACGCTATCTGCTAACCAGAACTCATTTCTTCTATATATGTAAGTCTGTGTGGAAATTCAAAACCTCTAACATCTAAATTGTATTTTAATATGCAAAATCTGAAATGCATCAGTATTAATACATTTGCCATATTTTCTTCCTATGAAATCTGACCATTTACAATACAATAGCAGAGTTGGAAGGGACCTTGGAGGTCTTCTACTCCAACCCCCTGCCTTTGCAGGAAACCCTATACTGTCTCAGACAAATTGCTATCCAACATCTTCTTAAAGACTTCCAGTGTTGGAGCATTCACAACTTCTGGAGGCAAGCTGTTCCACTGATTAATTCTTCTGTCAGGAAATTTCTCCTCAGTTCTAAGTTGCTTCTCTCCTTGATCAGTTTCCATCCATTGCTTCTTGTTCTGCCCTCAGGTACCTTGGAGAATAGCTTGACTCCCTCTTCTTTGTGGCAAGATATTGGAGATATTGGAAGGCTCCTATCCTGTCTCCCCTAGTCCCTCTTTTCATTAAGCTAGACACACCCAGTTCCTGCAACCGTTCTTGTTTTAGTCTCCAGTCCCCCAATCATCTTTGCTGCTCTTCTCTGCACTCTTTCTAGAGTCTCCACATCTTTTCTACATAGTGGCGACCAAAACTGAATGCAGTATTCCAAGTGTGGCCTTACCAAGAAGTTGTAAAGTGATATTAACACTTCACGTGATCTTGATTCTATCCCTCTATTTATGCAGCCTAGAACTGTTTTGGCTTTTTTGGCAGCTGCTGCACACTGGCTCATATTTAAATGATCCCTCTTACAGTTACTACTATTGAGCAAGGTACCACCTATACTGTACCTGTGCATTTCGTTTTTCTTGCCTAAATGTAGAGCCTTACTCTTTTCACCATTGAATTTCATTTTATTAGATAGCCCAATGTTCAAATTTGTCAAGATCCTTCTGTATCTTAAGCCTATCTTCTGGAGTGTTGGCTATTCCTGCCAGCTTGGTGTCATCTGAAAATTGGATGAATTCCCCATTTATTCCCTCATCCAAATCATTGATGAAGATTTTGAAGAGTACTGGGCCTAAAACAGAGCCTTGAGGTACTCTGCTGTATACTTCCTTCCGTGTAGAGGAGGGAAGTATTGAGGACTTCATGTTGAGTGCGGTTGGAGAGCCAATTACGAATCCCTCTGGTGGTAATGCTGTCTAACCCATTTTCTTCTACTTTATCTAGTAGTAGGTTATGGTCTACCTTATCAAATGCCTTACTGAAGTCCAAGTAAATTATATCAACAGCATTTCTCTGGTCCACAAATTTTGTCACTTTCTCAAAGAATGCAATAAGATTAGTCTGGCATGATCTGTTTTTGACAAACCCATGTTGTCTTTTGCCTATTACTTTGTTTACGTCTAGGTGTTCGCTAATTGTTGCTTGATTATCTTTTCCAGAATTTTTCCTGGTATTGAGGTCAGGCTGATAATTCTGTGGTTTCCTGGATCTATTTGTTTCCCTTTTTTGAAGATGGGAACCACATCAACTGTTTTCCAGTCCTCTGGCAGTTCCCCGATGCTCCAGGATCTCTGAAAGATATAGTTCAGTGGTTCTGAGATCTCGTCTGCCAGTTCCTTCAGAACCCTGGGGTGTAATCCATCCGGGCCTGGTGATTTGAACTCATATAGGGTAGACAGGTGCTCACTTACCATTTTCTTCCCTATTTCAACTTGTGTTCCTAATTTGATTTTTGTGGTGGCGTTTTTGATAGATTGGACTGTTTTATCACTTTGTGTATAGACAGATGCAAAAAATGAGTTTAATAGTTCTGCTTTCTCCCAGTTGCTTGTCACCTTCTTGCCACTTTCTCCCAGCAATGGACCAATTGTTTCCTTAACTTTTTTCTTGTTTTTAACATGTTGGAAGAAGCTTTTTTAAGCACATCAGAAATAAAATAAAAAAAACCGCTATGGTAAAAGGAAAGAAAATTGTCTTAAAACTATACCAGTTAAAAAACACAGAAGGAGACAAATATAACAGTTTCTTTGACACTTGAATACATTTCTAGTTGACCAATTTCCTCTCATTCTCTTTGCAGCTTTGTAAAAGAAAACTACTATCCTTTCAAGAGACCATTCCGTAGATTTCTAGTTCAGGATTCAAACATTCAAGGACATGTTTCTTATTTACTAATTTGTAGAGGAGCCAGCATAATCGTGACAATTCTCTGATGATTCATTATTCATTGTGTTTCACTTTCTTTTGCTGCACATGTATGCATGTGTTATATGTCTTTGGCAAGGACAGTCTATTTTAATCCCAAAGTCCATACTTAAACATCCTTGATTTTCACAATTAATTCCAAACAACCCCCTACCATAAATATAATTGTTCAGTACACATGTGCATACATTTTAAATCTATAGTCCATATATAGTATTGTCTTTAAAAAAGGTTGAACAGCTGAGATTCATTCTTAAGTTTAAAAGCCACAAACTTCCATTGTATACAGCACATTCAGATATTATTTTCAGTTTCCATTCATCACAGAGTTATGGTCATGAGCTATAATTTTTATCAGAACAATGTTTATACAGCTGGAAAAGTAATGTTTATAGTAGATATGAGTAGCTACAGAAGAATGTAGATTCTGCTTGCCAAAATTTTCTTCATATGTATATGTATGTGTCTTTCTGTATGTGTATACCCATGTATACCCATGCACACACACACATGTACATGTAGATATACAGTACATATAATGTTTCGACTCCATTCTCAATAAAAGAAAGAACAGCATGGTGATGAATGCTGAGTTATACCAAAATATCACTTCTTTTGCTACACCATACCACTAAACCAACCATGGCAATTGTTAGAAGAATTGGAATGAAAATCAAAGGAACCAGAATTTTATCCGGAGGATCTTCCCAATGCACTTTATCTGAGGTACAGTTTGTAAAGAATTGTCTATGAATTCCAGTGATGAAGCCTTCAGCCAGTGGGTTAGGCCAAAAGCACTTTGCTGTTGAAACCTTGTGTTCTGTACATAGAATAAAGTTGTTGTAATATCTGTAAAAGAAATAATATGAAAATAAGAAATCCATTCTCAAAACACTGCTGAGAATTATTATTTTTCTTTCCTTCTAATTTAATGTACACCTAGTTCAACAAGTTTTAACATCAAAGATTCTGCTTCCAAAATATAAGTTGCAGTAGCTTTTTACAGATGGTCCTCGATAAATGACGCTAAAAAGATGCAGTACTTTTTATTAATAGTCCTTGAATAATGACCCTAATAGGAACTGCTAAGCAAAGCAATCACTAAGCGGGAAGTCAGACTGCAACTGTGCTCTTTGTATGGAAAGAGATAAGAGTAGTCAATTTCACACCTTTTAAGCATCCCTCGGTATCATGATCACCATTACAATCAATATAATGTAATCGGATTGGAAATTGCAAGGGTGTTATTCTTCTTCTTGTGTCATATGCATCATTGGACATTGGCAATCATATTGGCAATTCTATTTTTATCAACAGCTGCATGAAAAAGTGCTGTTGAGTTTTGTCCAAACCAGTCCCTTAGATTTTTGAAGCCATGTTCTTCTTCTGCCTGGACCTCATTTGCTTTCAGTCTTTCCTTGGAGGATTAAGTGAAGGATGCTATATTTTTCCAGGTATCATATCACATGTCCGAAATATTCTAACTTTTGCTTTTTAATGGTTTTGATGATTTGCCTTGGCTTTCCAGCTAGTTTTAAAAAAAAAACCATCATGAGGTTATATTGCAATATAAAAATGGAGGAGAGATATATAGAGCTAAATTTAATTGGAGTAGCCCGATCAACATATATTTTAATAAATATATTTTAAATATGACCAATACAGAATGGAAACCAGAGCAACTAAACATGGAAAAATGGAATCCATTTCAATAGAAGTGTTAATGAACATTTTACATTAGAATTTACTCAGTGTTTCAAGAATGATGAAAACTTCCCCTTTGATACTGAATTGGCCACAGTCAGAGTAAGTTTATATACGATGAATGCTAAGCTACAACAGGGTTCATTTGATTCTGGCTTAATATGTTGTATGAACCCAACTATTTTAATCTAGACGACTGATTATGCACAGTTAAAGGAAGAAGCATGAATTCAATATTACCTCCTTCAGTATGAGTAGAGTTTAATATTATGTCTAATGAAGAATAAGGATGTAGACAAATATAAACTTTTCTTATGTATTTGAAGCTCAAGGACTTAATTGCTGGCAGCAATTCACTGAGGCATAGAGATTTTATAAAACATAAAAAATTAAATGAATTATCTCAATTTCTTTTCGGGAATGCCCATCCCTCCACCCCATATCAATATAACACTGATTAAAATCTTCACCAGAACAGAGGACACTACAAAATCATGCCAACTTTTTCAGAACCCCTTCTTTTAGCTTCACACCTTATTTTTTGGAGTATAAGATGCACTGAAGTATAAGACACACCTTAGTTTTTGTAGAGGAAATGGAGTCGCGGAGCCCCTGCATCGGGTTCTAGCAAAAAACGCTGGGTGATCCTGGGGCAAAACTGAAGCTGCCGCATTTGCTGTGGTAAAGAGACTGCTGTCAGCAGACACGTTTCTTGTCCAATACAGCCAGACCCTACCACTTATTTTGACTTGTGACGCTTCCCCGTTTGGCATCGGAGCCGCTCTTAGCCACAGAATGCCCAATGGGACCGAGGTGCCGATTGCCTCATGAACCTTGTCTGCTGCAGAACGGAACTATAGCCAGTTGGACCGTGAGGTTTGGCTGCTGTGGCAGGCATCAAAAGGTTCCACGAGTACCTTTATGGTTGTGACTTTGAACTAATAACAGACCATAAACCGCTGCTGGGTTTGCTGGCTGGAGACTGACCTGCTCCTCTTTCGCTGTCACCGCGCATGACAAGATGGACTGTGTTTCTCGCGGCTTACAGCTGTCATCTCATTCGTCGGCTAGGCTCCTCTTTAGGACATGCCGATGCTTTAAGTCGCTTTCCTCTGCCTGAACTGCTCAAGGATCCTACCCCCGAGACACCAGTTCTTCTTATTGACTGTTTGGACTCTGGCCCTGTTTCATCTAATGATGTGGCTCGCCATACAGCTAAGGACTCTATTTTGAGACAAGTTTTAAACTGGGTGTGGAGGGGGTGGCCGAAGGCGCCTGTGGGGTCTGAATTTAAACTGTTTTATTCTAAAAGGGATGGGTTATCTGTAATAAATGGATGTGGGGGGACCGAATCATTGTTCCATCTAAACTGCGCATTGCAGTATTGGAATCTTTACATGTAGGGCATCCTGGAATTGTCAGGATGAAGTCTTTAGCCAGGAGTTACGTGTGGTGGTCTAATATGGACAGAGAAATAGAGGAATGGGTGGCCACCTGCACACCATGCCAGGAATCCAGACCAGCCCCTCCAGAGGCACCTACTAAGGAGTGGGAGCGACCTCAAGCACCATGGTCTAGGGTGCACAAAGATTTTTCTGGCCCCTTTCACGGCCAGACCTTTATGGTAATTGTGGACGCCTACTCAAAGTGGTTAGAAGTAGTCCTTATGACCACCACAACGGCAGAGGCAGTGATCAAGGTGCTACAGAGACTTTTCTCCACACACGGCCTGCCCGTTGTCTTGGTCTCTGACAATGGGCCCCAATTTACAGCTATGCAATTCGAGACCTATTTAGCAGCTCAGGGAATCAGATATGTCCTTGTCGCTCCATTCCATCCAGCCAGCAATGGACAGGTGGAGAGAATGGTGTGATCAGCAAAAGAAGCCCTATCCAGGATGAGGCCGGGAGATTGGCAATCACGGGTCAATCAATATCTCATCATACAACACATCACGCCAAGTGCTACCACTGGAAGAAGCCCCTCCAAGTTTCTAATGGGTCGCCATCTAAAGTCCCACTTAGACCAGCTACACCCAAACTATTTTGCCAATTCACCCCCAGATTCGACCAGCAAAATCAGACACTTTAGCATAGGGGATCAAGTATACGCCCACAACTATGCCGGGGGAACTCCGTGGATTCCTGCCACTGTGATAGGCATCACTGGGCTTCGTTCTTATCTACTAGAGCTCAAGGATGGTAGAAATTGGAGAAGGCACATTCACCAACTCCATGGTCGCCTCTCCCACTCCACTCTTAGGGAACCAGAGGTAATTCCTGCACGAGTTAGCCAAAGCCCTACCCAAAAGGAGCACAAAGTCCCTCCTTTCACAGAAAACCCAAGCCCAATTGCACCGGGATACTCATCGGGTAATGTTGCTAGCCCTCAGCGAGTTCCAAGCATAGTCACTCCAGAAACTCCAGCCACAGCCAGCAAGCAGTTCCAGAAGCTTCCATCAGGTGGAGCTCTAGAGGACACAGGTCTGTCCGACCTGACCAAAGATCACCAGCAGACTGAACTGCGCAGGTCAGAGAGTTTCTAAAAAGCCCACCTACTTGCGTGACTACGTCACTAGTAGGATTATCCCATCTAAGTGGGGAGGAGTGTTACATCCGTGTAACAGTTATAATGGTTTACACCAAAGTCCTCGATTTTGGTCGGAATGGAGGTTTGATATGATTGGTTAAGACAGTGGTAGGCAAACTCATTAGTCAACAGAGCCAAATATCAACAATACCACGATTGAAATTTCTTTTGAGAGCCAGAAGGTGTGGCCTGTTTTGTGGGAGTAGCTCAGCGGTCATGTGACTGGGCGGGCGTGGCCAACTTGGAAAATGTGAAACTCACTTAACAATGGTCTTGGTTAGCAACCAAACTTAGGCTCAATTGTGATCATAAGTTCTTTCTTTCTTTCTCTCTATCTTTCTTCCTCTCTTTCTCTCTCTTTCTCCATTTCTCTCTCTCTTTCTCCATTTCTCTCTTTCTCTCTTTCTTTCTGTCTCTCTTTCTCTCTCTCTCTCTCTTTCTTTCTCTCTCTCTCTTTCTTTCTGTCTCTCTTTCTATCTCTCTCTCTTTCTCTCTTTCTTTCTTTCCCTCTTTCTCTTTCTTTCTCTCTCAATCTGCTTTGTCTGCCCATCTCTGTCACTCTGTGTGTGTGTGTCTGTCTGTCTCGCATTCAAGCACTTAATCACTCATTCTGTGTCTCTATCTTTCTCTCCCTCCCTCCCTCTCTCTGTCTCTCCCTGTCTCTCTGTGTGTGTCTGTCACTCTCTGATTCCCCCCTCCCTCCTTGTCTCTCTCTGTGTCTGTGCCTCTCTCTGTCTGTCTGTCTGTCTGCCCCCCGCCCCCCCGCAGAGCCTCCTCAGCCCAGCCCGCCATGGTTACTCATTCGCTTGCCTTAGCCGGGCCCGCCCGGCCGCCTGCCGCGTTCGCTCGCCTGCTCAGGTTACTTCCAGGGCTCGGTGTGGGGTGGGGAAGGAACGGCGACCCTCTGGACGCCGGTTCCCTCCGCACCCCCTGGAAGTAGCCTGGCTCGCCCGATAGCCCGCCCGTTCCATGTGGGGTGGGGAAGGCCTTCTCACCCCTGGAAGTAGCACGAGCAAACGAGCGGCCGGGCGAGCCAGCTGAATTCCGTACCCGCGAAGCCTCCGCACCCCCTGGAAGTAGCCTGGCTCACCCAATAGCCCGCCCGTTCTGTGTGGGGTGGGGAAGACCTTCTCACCCCTGGAAGTAGCACAAGCGAACGAGCGGGCGGGCGAGCCAGCTGAATTCTGTGCCCGTGGAGCCTCCGCACCCCCTGGAAGTAGCCTGGCTCGCTCGATAGCCCACCCGCTGTGTGGGGTGGGGAAAGCCTTATCACCCCTGGAAGTAGCACGAACGAGCGGGCGGGCGGCCGGGCGAGCCAGCTGAATTCCGCGGAGTCTCCGCACCCCCTGGAAGTAGCCTGGCTCGCCCGATAGCCCGCCCATTCCATGTGGGGTAGGGAAGGCCTTCTCACCCCTGGAAGTAGCACGAGCGAACGAGCGGGCGGGCAGCCGGGCGAGCCAGCTGAATTCTGTGCCCGCGGAGCCTTCGCACCCCCTGGAAGTAGACGAGTGGCGGCATGCTGGCTGGGGAGGTTCCGCGGGGGGAGGAAATCGGTGGCCGGTAGGGAGGGTTTCTCCGGTGGGTCCCAGGAGTCCCACCGTCGGCGAGGGTGGAGGAAGAGCCACACTCGAGGGGCCAAAGAGCCGCATGCGGCTCGCGAGCCGCGGTTTGCCGACCACTGGGTTAAGAAATCTGACAGTTCCCTATAAAAGGGCTGCTGTCAGACAGGGCACTGCTGGTTTGTTCATACTTCGTCTGTTACAATAAAGAGCTGTTTGTGCTAAAGTCCTAGTCTGCCTCATCCTTCACCGTATCTAACATGATCTTCCATGCTTTGCCTGCTTTTCTCATTGCTGCTCCCTCCGATGATCCGCTGTGCTTTAGAAGCTTTTTTTCAGCCCTAATGAGGTGCTTACATTGGAGGGAGCAGCAATGAGAAAAGTAGGCAAAGCACAGAAGATCACTTCACTTGTTAGTGCTTCATTAGGGCTGAAAAAAACACTTTGAAAAAGCTACATTTGGAGTATAAGATGCATCCAAATTTTCAGCCTCTTTTGGGGGGGGGGTGCATCTTATACTCCGAAAACTACAGTATATTTTTTCCTATTTGTGAAATAGATATTTCATCACTTTTCATGTCATTTACTATTTTTAATAGAGGTTTGCCATATATTCTTTATTTATTCATTCATTTTATAGATCCACCCCCCTCAAATCTTGTTGACTCTGGATGAAATAACTGTGTTCCAACTGCCAGTTGCCTTATATTAACACACTCTGAAGAATTCACTAAATGCTTGGATTTGGTCTATGGCATGCATAATTGTAGAACTGTTCAAAAAGTTTAACTATAAATTATATGTGTTAAACCTAAATGTGAAATAAAGCACTTTAGGAATTCACTTAGAAGGAGTTGCTAAAATCAACATTTTTCAGAAAAATCCCCATTTTCTTTCTAATAATAGAATATCATTGTTACTGACTGATTGTAGAACCATCTTTGCTAGTATGTATACCAGTGTTACAATTCCCAAAAAAGTTTTGTCATGTATCTCTTTTCTTCCACTCTTTAATTTCCATACCCAATTTAAAGACTTATTGCTTGTTACAAAAAGGAAAGTAAATACCTTAATGTATAGCACTTATCATGCTAAATATCTTCTAATTTAAATTTTGCAATTGGAAAACAATTTATTAAATATTTTACAAATAAAAAGAACTATGAATTAGAAATGCCTAAAAGAAAAATATTCATTATATTGCTGTAGTCACACATATTTGAATGAGAAGATCCTTTTTTGTACCTTTAGAAACCTGCATGACACAGCTTACAGCATGTACTTTTAAATTATGAAAAGAGAAGATTTTATTTATCTTAATGTCATTTTGAAATTTATGCTATCAGTGCACAAACCTGAGCCATTCAAATTATGCTATGCTTCACTTCCAATATCATCAGTAGGACAAATTATCTGCAACAATCTCATGTCCTAAGGTTATAGGGTTATTTTATTATTTGAATTTCTTAGATTGGTTTTATTGTTTACTACTTGTCTCCTATTGATTCTTCATTTCAGAGATGCCTAAGCATAGAAACAGAATGACCACAGATGGGGGGGGAAAGCAATTGGAATGAGAGCAACATCTGACTACTTGCCAGCTTCACCATTGAATTTCCTTGTGGGAACTTGGCAGGGAACATCAGAAATATTCCTTCCTTTCATTAATAGAGGAACAGAACCAAGATCGCATGAAGTGCTAGTACCATTTTATAATCCCTTTGTAAGACCACACTTGAAATATTGCATCCAATTTTGGTCACTACAATAATAATAATAATAATAATTTTAATTTATATCCCGCTCTCTCTCCCCAAGGGGACTCGAGGCGGGGCACAGGCAATTAAAAATACAAATAAACCACAAACAAATACAAAATACAGAGTTAAAAATAGATTAAATAGATCCTGCGCTAAAACCCATAAACTAAACTAAAAATTACCCCTAAAAAACCCTAACCTAAAAAGAGACTACCCCAGGCCGGCCAGACGAAAAAAGTGCGTCTTTAATTTTAAGCGGAAGGAGCGGAGGTCCGTGGTTGTCCTGATATCGGGGGGAAGGTCATTCCAGAGGGCTGGGCCCGCCACAGAGAAGGCCCTTCCCCTGGGCGCCGCCCGCTGACAAAGTCTAGTGGACGGCACCCGGAGAAGTCCCTCTCTGTGGGAGCGAATCGGCCGTGAGGATGTATGGGGCAGGATCCGATCCCGCAGGTAGCTAGGTCCCGAGCCATGGAGCGCTTTGAAGATGGTAATTAACACCTTGAAGCGCACCCGGAAGACGACAGGTAGCCAGTGCAGCTCGCGCAACAGCGGTGTTACATGGGCAAACCTAGAGGTGCCCATAATTGCTCGCGCGGCTGCATTCTGGACCAACTGAAGCCTCCGGGTACACCTCAAGGGGAGCCCCATGTAGAGAGAGTTGCAATAATCCAGTCGGGATGTCACGAGAGCATGAGTGACTGTGCGAAGGGCGTCCCGATCCAATAGGGGGCGCAACTGGCGTACCAGGCGAACCTGGTAAAACGCCCTCCTGGCCACGGCTGTCACTTGATCTTCCATGGACAGCCGGGTATCCAGGAGGACACCCAAGTTGCGCGCCCCATCCACAGGGGCAAGATGTTCGCCCCCTATGGCCAGCGTTGGAGAGAGCTGGTTGAATCGGGCAGCCGGAAACCACAGCCACTCGGTCTTGGTCGGGTTGAGCCTAAGTCCGTTACTTCCCATCCAGATCCGCACGGCTTCCAGGCACTGGCACATCACCGCTACGGCATCGTTGGGGTGGTTTGGGGTAGATATGTACAGCTGGGTGTCATCAGCGTACAGGTGGTACTCTACCCCAAAACCACGGATGATCTCGCCCAGCGGCTTCATGTATGCGTTAAACAGGAGAGGCGAGAGGACCGACCCCTGAGGCACCCCGCATGTGAGGGGTCTCGGGGTCGACCTCTGCTCTCCTGCCCGCACAAATTGCGATCGGCCAGAGAGGTAGGAGGAGAACCACCGTAAAACGGTGCCTCCCACCCCCAACCCCCCCAGCCGATGCAATAGGATAACATGGTCGATGGTATCGAAAGCCGCCGAGAGGTCTAATAGGACCAGGATGGAGGAACATCCCCCATCTCTGGCCCTCCAGAGATCATCTACCAACGCGACCAATGCCGTCTCGGTGCTATGCCCGGGCCGAAAGCCGGACTGGCGCGGATCTAGATAGTCAACTTCCTCCAGGTGACGGGGAAACTGTTGTGCCACCACACTCTCAACAACCTTCGCCAAGAAGGGAAGGTTGGAGACTGGACGGTAGTTGTTCAAAAGAGCTGGGTCCAAAGAGGGCTTCTTGAGGAGGGGCCTCACCATGGCCTCTTTTAGGGGGGCAGGCAAGGAACCCTCACTCAAGGATGCGTTGACAACCTCTTGGAGCCAGCCTCGTGTCACCTCCCAGGATGCCAGTACAAGCCAGGAGGGGCACGGGTCCAATAAACATGTGGTGGCTCGCAGTCGCCCACGTAGCCTGTCCATATCCTTGGAAGTAACGGAGTCAAACTCCTCCCAAACAAGATCTCTCTCGTGGCATCCCACTGGGCCATGAATGGGGGTTAGCTCACTCTGTATCTGGGCGGTTTTCTCCTGCAGAAAAATCACAAATTCCTCTGCTCTACCCTGTAGCGGGACTTCCCGCTCCCTCTGTTGAAGGAGGGAGCGGGTCACCCTAAACAGGGCGGCAGGGCGGTTTTCTGCAGATGCTATGAGAGTGGCACAATGATGACGTTTGGCCACCCTCAGCGCCACAATGTAAGTCCGTAAATGGGCTCTTACCTGTGTCCGGTCAGATTCAGAGCGGCTAGCCCTCCATCTTCTCTCTAGGCATCTCTTGCGGCGTTTCATCACCCGCAGCTCCTCAGTGAACCAAGGAGCCAGGGTGGTTCGCCGCCGCGAGAGAGGCCGCAAGGGCGCGACCCGATCTAAGGCTCCCACGGCCGCACTGTTCCATGCGGCCGTGCGGTCCTCCATCGGGGCGCGGGTCAGGGATACAGGAAATGGCCCAAGCGCTGTCTGGAACCCATCCGGGTCCATCAAGCGCCTGGGGCGGTACCAGATTGGTGACTCTGGTTCCGCCTCCCCGCGGAGGGGAGCAGCGGTCGGAAAGTCGAGCCGGAGAAGTGAGTGGTCTGATCATGACAAGGGTGTGATGACTATATCCCCTGTACCCAGATCACTTTTCCATTGGCCCGAGACGAAGATGAGGTCCGGCGTATGTCCACCCTCGTGGGTGGGGCCCTGAATTACTTGGGTCAGGTCCATGGCCGTCATGGAAGCCATGAACTCCCGAGCTACCACGGATGATTCGCCCAACGATGGCAGGTTAAAGTCCCCCATGACTATAAGTCTGGGGGTCTCCACTGCCACCGTAGCGATCACCTCCAGGAGCTCGGGCAGGGCTGCTGCTACATAGCGGGGAGCCAGGTATACAACCAGCAAGCCCAACTGCCTCCCTAGGCCCCACTTCACGCAGAGGGACTCACAGCCGGAAGTCTGAGGCACAATGGTCTCTCTCGGCTCAAGGCCTTCCTTAATAATGACCGCTACCCCACCACCCCTGCCTAGGGCCCGCGGCTGATGAAATGCGCGGTAGCCTGGTGGGCACATTTCAACGAGGGGATGTCCTCCCTCGTGGCCCAACCAGGTCTCCGCAATTCAGGTCTCCGCAATTTCAATGTAAAAATGATATTGAAAAAGTACAGAAAATAGCTAGTAAGGTAATTAGGAAGTTTGGGGTTAAAATATATGAAGAACTGTTGCAGGAATTGGGTATGCCTTGTTTAATTAAAAGGACTACGGACAACATAATAGTAGTGTTTCAATATCTAAGGGGATGCCACAAAGAAGACGGGTCAATTTATTCTCCAAATCACCTTAAGTCAGAATAAGAAATAATGGATGGAAACTAATCCAGGAGAGAACCAACCTAGAACTAAGGAGAAATTTCTTGCTAATTAGAACAATTACTCTGTGGGATGACTTGCCTCCAGCAATGGGACCGAGTTGTGGGTGCTCCAGCACTGGAGGTTTTTAAAAGGAGATTGGACAATCATTTGATTGAAATGGTATATGACTTCCTACTTGACCAGGGAGTTGGACTAGAAGATTACCAAGGTCTCTGTTATCTGTTATTCAATTTAACTGTTAAAAAGCCAAATAATTTTATGCATATAATATTTACATTTTAAATTGAAATTAACGTTTATAGTTTTTTCTTTCAATTCTTCATTTTCAATACTTCAAACTGTCTGAGTAATAGAATGTTGATAATCTTTAATTATATGTAGTTCATATACATATCACTGTACTGAAACGAACGTTGGTACTTACCTGAACATTGATTCTAAGGATGGGGACAGGAGGTGCTACCATCGGGCTGTTATCAATCCTGATTGGTCCATAGACTGAGAGAAAAATGTTGCAGCCATGCCTCTAATCCTTTTGCCCAGTTTCCTCGAAGGTCACATGGAGTACAATGACCTGTAATAGAATTCACAACATAGTACCTCCTCCCCGGACAGGCCGCTACGAATAAGGGTGAGAGGTAGCACCTCCCATCCCCATCATTAGAATTGATGCTCAGGTAAGTATCAATGTTCGTTCTTCATGATGGGGAGCAGGAGGTGCTACCATCAAGATGTATCCAAGCTACCGTCCAGAGGGTGGGGAAGAAAGTTATGAATCAATACCTGCTGTAGCAGCCACTACTGTAGGAGCCACTACCTGCTGCAACACTCTATGTCAAAAGACGCTTCAGCTGATGCATAAACGTCTAGCCTATAGGGAAGAATAAAGGAAGTAGGGGAAGCCCAAGAGGCTGCCCTACACATATCTTCAAATGGTGCTCTAGTAATCCATGCCACCATGGTAGCTGTACTTTGAGTAGAATATGCAGTAATACTCTGAGGTGGCGTCGTATTCTTTGACTTGTAAGCCAACATGATGGTACTTCTTAACCATCGGCCTATAATAGTCAGGATTACCCTAGCCTCCAGAGTGCCAGTTGGAATGACATCAGCAACACTTCCGACTTACCAAACGAGGCCATTCGTCTGAGGTAAATCCTCAGCGCCCTGCGGACATCCAGATCTGTGCCAGAGACACTCCCTTGCCTGGGAAGGAGGCAGACAGAAGTTGAGTAATACTACCTCCTGTTCCCTATGAAAGGGAGTATTAATTTTAGGAGGAAGGGTCTAGCCTTAGTGTTACCCTGTCCTGATGGAAACGCACAAGTCGTCTCGAGTTGAAAGAGCTCCGAGCTCTGAAATGTGTCTCACTGTTGTAATGGCTATTAAAAATGTGACTTTCAAAGTCAAGAGCTGAAGAGAGACTGTGCGTATGGGTTCAAATGGTGGTTCTGTCAAGGCCTGAAGGATCAGTGATAAATCCCATGTAGGGAATCGGTGTATGATTGGGGGGCCAGATTTGCTGCACCTTTAAGAAAACGCTTGATAAGCGACAGATGCGATAAGGGTACTTGATCATCCCCAGGTAGGACCGTAGAGAGTGCTGCAATTTGTTAGCACAGAGTATTGGGGGCAAGTCCTCTGTCCAGCCCTTCCTGCAAATATTCCAGGACCTGTGGTATTGAGGCATCACATGGACACCGACTCACACTACCTGATGAACACTGACCACGTGGCATTATATATCCTTGTGGTTGTCAGTCATTGGGATGCATCCAAAGTGGAGATTACTCTAGCAGAAATATTTGCTTCCTTCAGGCGGCCCCATTCAAGTGTCAGGCGGTCAGTTTGAACCCCGGTTTGGGGCTCCTGGTGTATCAAGACCCCCTGGCACAGACAGATCTCCTCCCTGAAAATCCTCCAAGTTGGGGACATGGACAGTTGAATCAAATCCGCATACCACAGCCTCCTGGGCCAGTCTGGTGCTAACAGGATTACCTCCGCCCCCTCTAACACTATCTTCCTGATGGTCCCTGGAAGAAGGGGAAGGGAGGAAAAGGTGCATAAGAAGCCTGCCAGCCATCTGCATCTCAGAGCGTCCGTGTCCTCAGCCCCTCGTGTCTGGTATTTGCTAACAAACTGCGGAAGTTGTGCATTAGCCGGGGTTGCAAAAAGGTCTATCACTGGCATCCTGAAGCAGCAGCAGATGTGGTAAAAGAGGTCTGGATGGAGTTGTCACTCCTCGTGGTCCACAGTGGCCCGACTGGGCCAATCTGCCTGATGATTGGCAGTCCTGAAGATATGGTCCACTATGATTGAGGCCACATGTGTCTCCACCCATGAAATGAGTCTATGTGCCTCTGTCCACAAAGTCTTCGAGTGAGTCCCACCTTGCCTGTTCATGTATGCCTTCGTGATGATGTTTTCGGTGAGAAGTAGCACGTGCTTGCATTGAAAGTCTGGTTGGAAGTGGCGTAATGCTAGATGAGCCGCTTTTAGTTCTAGATAGTTTATATTGTGGAGCAGATCTGTGGCAGTCCAATGACCCCGCGCCAGCTTTGAGCCTATCAATGCCCCCCAGCCATAAAGACTTGCATCTGTAGTCAAAGTTACTCCCATCGACTCTCTGAACTGTGATTCTGGGTTGAGTGCTGCAGAGAGCCACCACCGTAGTGACAGGCGTACCTATGGAGACACTGGAATGTCCAAAGGTTGCTCATCATTAGTCTTTGATATGGAATTAAGGCCCACTGTAATGTCCTGGTGTGAAGGCGCGCCCAGGGAACAATCCCTATGCACATCATTGTGCCTAAAAGACATGAAAGATCTATTATAGGAACTACCCGCCTGGATTGCATTTTACGGACTATTTTTTGCAGGTTGGACTGACAGTCCTGAGACAGAAAAACCAACCCTGCCCCAGAGTCTTTTATTGCTCCTAGGTGCAATATCCTCCTGGTGGGTGTGAGGTGGCTTTTAGAAAAGTTGACAGAGAACCCCACCTGCTGAAGTGTGCTAATGGTGAGGTGGAGGTCCTGATCATGGGAATGGGCCTGTACAAGGACATCATCAAGGTAGCATCGGAGTCTTACCAGGATGGAGCGAAGATAAGCTGCCAATGCTGGTAGAACCTTGGGGCCAGCCCAAAGGGCAACGCCCGGTATTGATGAGTCCCCTCCTGAGTGACCCTGAGGTACTTGCGGCGGGAAGTAATACCGGGAGGCCTATAGAGGCCAGATAGTCTCCCTGAGTGGTTCCTTGTAATATTGATCTCAATGAGGCCATTTTAAAGTGTCTGTAGATGATATATCTGATCAGACATTTCAAATCCAGGATCGCTCTCCACCCCCCTGGACCCTTAGGGACTATAATTATATAGTTTATAGTTATATGCGAGACCGCCTCCTGCCCCATACATCCCTCAGACCGATACGCTCCCACAGAGAGGGCCTCCTCAGAGTGCCGTCGGCTGGACAATGCCGACTGGCGACACCCAGGGGGAGAGCCTTCTCTGTGGCGGGCCCAGCCCTCTGGAACGACTTACCCCCTGAACTCCGCACCATCTCCGACCTCCGCCTCTTCCGCAAGTGTCTGAAGACACACCTATTTCATCTAGCCGGCCTAGCGTAACCTCCATACTGACTATTAGATAGTTTTTAAACTTGGGATTTTAATTCGGTTTTTAGCGCAGGGTTTATTTATTAGAATAAGTATTTTAAATTTCATATATTTATATATTTTGTATGTATTTTAACATCCCTGTGCGCCGCCCTGGGTCCTAACATTTATTTATAAAATAAATAAAATAAATAAATAAATGGTTGGAATAAAATCCCAACCCCGCTCTTCCAATGGAACCGGCTCTATTGCTCAAATTTCCAGTAAGTCTCAAATGGCAAGCCTTACAAGATTACGCTTTACAGGGTTCCGAGAAGAAGGGAAGGACCTGAAGAGATTCAGAGGGGAGGAGAGAAATTCTAATCTGAGGCCTTGCTGTACAGTTGTGAGGACCCAAGCGTCTGTTGTTATGCAGTCCCATTCTGACACAAAATGATACAGGGGGCGCCTATGGAAAGTGTGGGATTATGTTCATTTCCCCCTGCAGAAGGGATGACTGCCTCCCCCATGAAAGAGCCGTTTAGAGTGGCCCTGGTTTCTATTTCTGTCAGGGATATAATTCCTGTTTTGGAAGCGATCCGCCCTAGAGTCATAGTACCTGTTCTGATGGTAATCAGGCTGACTGGGATGGAAGGAGGGTCGTATGTGGTAGGTAGCTGGTCAGTTCTCCTGTTGCTTGGTGGTAGTGGAGAACATTTTCTTTTTGCCCTTGTTCTCAATTAACATGGGCTTCAAGGACTCACCAAAAAGAGACCCTTCCACATAAGGCGCAGATGCTAGGTAGAACTTTGATTTGTTGTGTGTTTGCCAGTTCCTAAGCCAGAGGAGGTGCCTGGATGCCACTGAAGCAGGCAACGTCCGAGAGGCAAACTTGACGGAGTCAAGTGTAGCATCTGCCGAGAATTTTGTTGCAGCAATGATCTTACTGAGTGTCTTCAGGTGGAATGCGCTCCTGCAGTTGCTGCAATCATAAAAGAGGGGCTCTATTAAAGAAAGAGGCAGCTACTGCTGATTTTATGGCCCATGCTGAAGTCTGGAACCCCTTCTGTAAGATGAGTTCAGCTCTTTTTATCCTCAGGCTTCAGCTTATCCGAAACATCTCCTGAGTCCACTGCAGCAGAACAAAACAGGGCCTTGACTGGGGTATTGACAGAGGGGACCTGGATCATCTGAGAAAAACTAAATTGTAATAGCGCCTGTCGTTCCCCCCCCCCCCCCCCGGGGTTTGGAAAATTTCCTGGGTGAGCCTATTGGTTTTTTACTACCTCTAGGAAAAGAGGAGGAGCTGGAACCTCCCCTTTATTCATGGCAGTTTTAACAAACATTGTCTGAGACAAGTCCTTGTGGTTATCAATGGGTACATTTGTGGAATTCCCACCCAACTTAGTTGTCGCTTTGGCTTTCCCCAAAAACTGCTTGAAAAGAGAAGGTGGGCCGGAGAAGGCCGGAGTGTCTGGTTTTTCTGACTCCTAATCCTCAGACATCACTAACTCATGCTGAGCTTCCTTCCCTTGTACCAGTCCCTCACTAGCCAGTGAAGAGGACCTTGGCCTACGTTCCTCACATGCCTGGCACACCACTGAAGCCCTTGTATGAGATAGGGTCTGGGAGTCCTTGTGTCCCTGAATCTGAGTACCCTGAGTACCCTTTTGCTTCAGGACTGAAGCAATGCCCTAAGAAATAGCCGAGATCAGCCTTTGCAGGCTAGGTGGTAAATGTTCCAAGGACTCAAGATCCTCATAAGGGTGGGGGGAAGAGTAAGAATCAAAACAATTGAAGAGAAGGAAGCCTTTCTTAAAAAACACTCCTCAATCCTGGAGGACGGAAATGGGGGAACGGGAGGGGCCATGGCTCCGCCCACTGGCGGGAAGGAAGAAGACACAATAGCAAAAAGACTCAGATCACAAAAATGATTTTTTTCTTTTACACATTGTAATTCCTAACGGATGCTAATAGAAACAAATGATTGATTGCATGGAATTTATGATATGATATGTATGTATCTCTTTCCACCTTATATTGAAATAATTTTGTATGAAGTCTCGGAGGTGGCCATCACCTCCAACATGGAAGCCCTAAAATATTTCTATTCATATCCAACATACCCTTTTTCCCTTTAAAAATTTGTAAAACCAATAAAATTATTGTTACAAAAAAAGATTCTCATAAGGGTATATAAGATTCTGTGGGTCTGAGGAAGAATGTCCAAAATGGCCTCTGCTATTGTCGGCAAAATAGCCTGCCAAGCTATTCTTTTATAGTCACGTTGACACTTTATTTTCTGAACACCCTGGTAAGTCAGCTGCCGTTTGAAGTCCTGGCAGCTCTATAGATGGCTAGGCAATTGGCGCAATGCGGAGCGGTGGCTGGCTAACTCGCTTCAAGCTTCCTGCTTTCAAGCGGCCTTCCCGAGTGCTGGACTGTAGCCAGGCAAGCCTCCGCCTCACTCTATTCCAGCCAGCCATCTACCTCAAGCCAATTGTCTTTGCCATGGGCAAACAGATCCGCACTTCGGATCTGCAATCCGGTGCCCCTGAGGGAAACATGTTAAATGCCCCCTCCATTCTCCTCGCACTAATTTAGGCAAAATTTTATTTTTAGATAGCAAGGTCAAATTTGGAATTTAGTTTAAAGCCTAATTTGAGTAAAATAGATTTTTTTTTGGTAAGGTTTTACAAGACAGAAAATGAATTACCAGCCTAATTGGACCATAGATTGAGAGGAAACTAGACAAAAGAAGTAGAGGCGTAGCTATGTCACTTTTCTCTGTGTCAATGGACCATTCAGGATTGATAACAGCCCGATGGTAGCACCTCCCGCTCCCCATCATGGAGAATAAAGCTCATTCCTATTACAGACTGTTTAAAGTTCTTTCTCTACTGATAGCAACTCCTTTGTTCCTTTTCTGCTCACACACGAGAACGATTATTTCTTTTTCTATTTGTGAGCCTATAGACATGACTTGAAAATCTTCGTTGTCCTCCTCTTTACTTTTTTACTTTTCTGGATATTTCACTTTTATTAAATTTGCTTTGCAAAAAAAAGGTTCGCCATCACTGGATTATAGGCTTGATTTGAAAATCCATTCATTCTCTTAATTTATTTTGTTTTAGCAGGAAGAAAATCAGCTCCTTTATAAAGTATGGTGGATTTGTCCAAACATTGGTAGATTAGTAGTTGTTTATTCCCTTATTCCTTCCTTATTTAGAGTAGTTTACAAACTTGCCCTTGGGCTTCCGTATTTTTGCTATAATTAATGTTATATTATTCCCCTGTACTGCTTGTGGCTTAATTAAGCCCACTGGTATATTAGAATAGGACACTGTGGTGTGGCACAGATATACTTTAATCTCTACCTATTCACCACAAACTTGACATAAAACTCAATAAAAGATGTATTTAATACTTTGTTTTTCTTTTTGACAAAATGTTTACACTCCTTGTATCCTTGCAGGTGTAAGTCAGGAAGGATATACTGAGACAATTAAAATGTTAACATTGGATTGTTCAAGAATCTTAAAACTTTACTTATTGTAATACTGTTGACAGAATTATCAGCAGCAGATTGTCAAACACTTTTGTTATAAATATCTGTACTGTTAGCATCTGTGTTTGTACAGAGAAGTGAACAAAGCAGATGTATTTCTAACAAAGGTCTAATAATAATTGTTTTGCAAAAGTTTTTCAAAAACATATTTTCAGTGATACTGCTCTACATGTATTTGGGATGATGTAAGAATATTTATATAGCGCAGGGTAAGTTTAATTTGATTTTAGCTTTGTATTTTGTTTATTGTAATTTGTTTTTAATTTCCCTGTGCCCCGCCTCGAGTCCCTTCGGGGAGAGAGAGCGGGATATAAATAAAAAATTTATTATTATTATTATTATTATTATTATTATTATTATTATTATTATTATATCTATATTGCCAACTTTAAATTAAGAATGAAAATGTATGATTTTTTCCCTTTCCTACAAAATTGTTTTCTCTTGGTGGGCAAAAAACATAACATAAAATATTTCATGACCAGTCTCAATGTATGCTTAATGGGAAATTGGGCATAAGAATAATGAAGTCATGGTGTAGTGATTAAGGTTGGAAACTAGAACAGTGAGAATTCTAATCCTGCCTTGGGCATAAAACAGCTGGGTGACTTTGGACTAGTTCTCTCAGCCCTAGAAAAGAGAAATGTAAACCGCTTCGGAGGGGAGGACTTTTTCACAAGAACTTGCTAAGAAAACAGCTTGTCCAGGAAGTCTCTGAGAATCAGACACAGCTGAAAAGAACAATAACAAAAAATAAACAAGTCATT
Organism: Rhabdophis nuchalis; assembly: GCA_039707465.1. NCBI lineage: Eukaryota > Metazoa > Chordata > Lepidosauria > Squamata > Natricidae > Rhabdophis > Rhabdophis nuchalis. Next base: position 104,869,791 of record CM077647.1, on the reverse strand, counting down.
TTTTCCTGAGATTCAAATATAGAAACTGCTACAAAGTACAGCTACCAAATGGTGAAAAGGGCCAAAGAAAAATTATTTTGCAAGCCATGTCTAATCACAGCTTGTTTCTTTGCATTTTCTTTATCCTTGTTCTACACATATCAGCATTTATGTTGCTTATGATAAATACTTTTTTTTGCATTATTTATTTGTAAATGAAATGCAAGATATAAAGTTTATATTCAATAATGAATAAATATTCACTAAAATGAAAAGGCCTTTGAGAAATATTATATATAGTCCTGGACTTACAAGCATGTGTTTAGTCTTAGTTCAAAAGTACAATGGCACTGACAAAAGAGACTTACAAATGGTCCTCATACTTACAACTGTCACAGCTTCCCCATGATTATATAAGCAGAATTCAAACACTTGATAACCAACATGTATTTACAATTATTGCAGCATCCCAGGGTCACATGATCGCCATTGCAATCTTCCCAGTTATTCTCCAGCAAGCAAAGTCAATGGAGGAAACCAGATACACTTGTCTGGTTCACTTAACAACTGCAGTGATTTGATTTTACTTTTGATGGCAAAAGTAAAAAAAAAATGGCATAACTCACTTAACCATCTTGCTTCACAAAGGAAACTTCTGGTCCCAATTGTGATTGTAAGTTGAGGACTACCTGTAGACTAGTTAAGAATACTGGTAGGATGCTCACTTGTGACTTTGGTTAGTTTTTACTAGTATAATCTCTGCCATAGGAAAATAAATGGAAGAAATCAGTTATTATCTCTTCTAGTTTTTTGGAGACAGGTTAAATATAAATATACTATAATAATTTTCAAACTTCTAATTTTCAAATTTCTCACATTTTTTAATGTGAGAAATTGGTTTGCCACATTACCTGCGGTACAAAAAAATTTTCTTTGCTACACACTAGTGGCCAGCCAGGTTTGCTGCTCAGGTGTGGCTGGCTATGGAGACACTTATTTTCCTATCCGATTTTAATATCAAGGCAAGTCTTAAAAGCCATAGTGGTTATTTTAAGCGTCACATTAACACATTAAGCATTTGACACAAAGCAGCTGCATTTTTCTACAGGCATGGAAATCTGAAAATACATCTGTTTCAGAAAAGGGCTACACTTTTGCAAATTGTTGAAGCATTCCTTCCAAATAAATTTCAAAGCATGCACAGCAAGATCATTGTATTTGCTCTTGGAAAGAGTTAGGCTTCCAATGGATTTCATAAAGAAGAGGGAGGAAAAACCTGTAGTATGGAAATTAGCATTAGCTCTCGCTCTCTCTTTAGGTGTTAGCACTTTACTGAGCCCACAAATCTCTCTTAAAGAATACCTTGTCCTTCCATTTTTGCAAAAAATACTCTGTTGTTTAATCCTAATATGTAAACACTTTAGAAAACAATTTAAAAGCGTTCATTTCCTTGAAACTGGATTACATTAACTATTAGAGCAGAATTAAGTTGTTCTGTATAAAATAGCAATTTAGAATCTGGGCATCCTTAGAAGCAGAAGTGATTTAAATATACTTGAAAACAACATGTTTTCAGAAGGGTTTTATTTTTCCTCTGGGATTTCCTCTTAAAAATCCAGCCTACATTGTTTATCACTGAGATTACTTCTGACTGATGAATTAGTTTTATGTGGGAGTTATACATAATAATGTAATACAGAAATTGTTTTAGAAAGTTATGGTGATCTACATTCTTCTGTATTAATAACTGCATGGTGTTTTTACTGTATTGTCTTCATGCCAGAGTCTTGTTAAGTGCTATGAAATAAGGAAAAACAAAATGAGATAACCAAATCCTCCTTAGGAAACAAGATTGTTAATTGCAATTTGAAAATGTGTTTGGTTGGCTGTCACCTCTCAGATTTTATACAGATTAAATGCTTTTAATTAATAGGCTTTCCTTAGTCCCTAGGCACAAATGATGTACATGGCTAGTCACATGGAAGCCAATTGGTTGGTTTTAGCCCTGCCCCAGTCCCAATCACTTCTGTGTCTTTATTAGTTTTGTTCCCAAATCATGTGTACTACTATAATTTATACCCAAAATATGGTAATTTATGAGGCAATCCTAGTTTTAGGATTTTACTTAGCCACACTTGGGCTAAGTACTTGGGTTGATCATTATCATTACAAGATGTGTGTGCATATTTGCATGTGCGTGAATATCAAGTCAGTGTTGATTCCGGCAAATATCTGTCCTGCAGTTTTTTTTAAACAAGATTCCATTAGACCCATGATGGCGAACGTATGGCACGCATGCCATAGATAGCACACAGAGTCATTTATCAGGGCATGCGAGGCCCTGACTTTGACCTTCTTTTGAGGCCGTTTTTCGCCTACATGCATACCGGAAGTTCAGGAATGGACTTCCGGTTTGCTCATAGGACCGTTTTTCACCCTCCGGAGTCTTCAAAGTGCAAAAATCGGCCCTCCGGGTAACCCGGAGGTTCAGGAATAGTAACTTCTAGTTTCTCCGTAGGGGCGATTTTTGACCTCCGGAGCCTTCAGAGGCTTCCCTAAAGGCTGTGTACAGCTCACCTGGCACAAGCAGTTGGCTGACGTGTGCACGTAAATGCCCGCCAGCCAACCCTTCATGCAAATTGAGCTGCATGCATGCAAGGCACACGCCGACCAGCCATTCACATGACAATTCCAAATAGGCCACAGCCCATAGTGGGCTGCAGTCAAGGGTTGGGGATGTCTGCAAAAGAGAGAGGAATATTTAATTAAGTTAAAGTTTAAAAATGTATGGTAGCAATTGAGTATCTTTGGAGAACACAGAGCTGAAACTATTTTCCATATCATTGTTTCCAGCTTTTGGCTCAGTGTAGCAATCTGATGAGATGTATGAAACATAAACCACCAAGATCCCAAGGGGTCAACAGCCATTTGTTTGATGTATGAGAAACTTTCATTTATATATTTTCTTAAGTTAGGCCATCTAAATTTCCCCTTCTGGCAATATGGGTAAAAATGTGTTGTTGTTGTATTAAAAAAGTATGTAGTATTTAAAAAGCCTAATTTTAAAAAATGGGAAATATAAGTTTCCCATCCCTGGCTCACAGTACTCTTATTGCAGTTGCTTTTAATGCAGGGAAGAAGCAGACTGAGGTAGTGATGATACCCTTTACATCATGGTGGTTTTAAAATATTTAACTCCATCTCATTTAAACTTTCTTGAGGCTGGTAACTGGAGCTGCTGGCTACAAGTGGGGAGTCAGAGAGACAAAGAGGACTAGGTAGTCCTGATTCTGCTATTCTGTTTGTTATTCAATATGACTAATATTCACATTAATGAAGTTACTAGGAATATTTCTCTGCTGTTTAACAAAATTTAATCTGCATAAAATTAGCAAATGAAATTTCTTTGTGCTCTCTAATTCAAGTACTACTCATGGCCTGACACTGCCTTTTGGAAATCAGCAGTGCTCAGCTAGCCAGATTACCTATCTAGAATCTCTAATTTGTGCTCTCCAAGCAGAAATTAGGTGTCCAATTCGGCCATTCCACTCTATGGAGATATCACGCTATCAGCCCCCTCTACCGGAAATATCCCACAGGAGAAGAGCAGTCTGGACAACCATGAGATCTGGCAGGTGAGAGCTGTGAACCATAAACATAAAGATTTTGTTGTTGACTCGGCATAACAGATATAGCACCTTTGCTGACCTTAATGGGGATACTAGAGACAAGTCAAGGTAGATGTGATAATGATGACTCAAATAAGCAGTGGATCGTGGTCCAAAATGAAGAACTTATTTCGGAAAGGCAAAATGGGGAACCAGGTATCACACATCAGTCGCACAAGAAGAGCAAGGTATGCAAAAAGAGAAGTCACCTTCTGATTGGTGATTCAATCGTAAGGGATGTAAATTTAGGAAATGATATGGTGGTTTTAAAAGGGGTCAGGTGTCTGATAGGTGCTACTGCCAGCAGAGACAAGAGGCGTATTCTTAAGATAGTCAAGAATGCAAGTAAGGACTGTGATGTTGATGCTATTATACATCTTGGCAGAAAGGATCAGTCCCAAAAACATATACTTTCTGTGCAGAATGATTTTCAGAGTTTGGGGTATGAACTTAGTAGTATAGGTTGTAGGCTTATCTTTTCAGAGATTTTATCAGTATATAAGGAACAAAAAGGGAAGGCCCAGCATGTAGCAGAGTTTAATGTGTGGTTAAGGAGGGTGTAAAAGGGAAGGCTTTAGTTTTATTAGTCACTATGTCTGCAGCTGGTCCAATGAAAAACTATACAAAAGAGATGGTTTGCACCCATCCAAGAAAGGGGCTGAGTTACTTGGCATTAAATTCACACATTTCTGGATAAACATTTAAACTGAACATAGGGGACAGAGAATTAATTGATACAGAACATTTCTGTCCCCAGCAATTTAAAATTCATAGGGTTATCAGTGCATGTAACATAGATGTTTGTGCGGGTAAGATTATCGCTCCTGCTGTCAAGCAAAATCAAGCATTTAATATTGAGTGCCATACCATGTGCATGAATCATACAAGTGGCAAGAAAATAGGGGCAGTCAGGCATAACACAGGTTATGTAGACAGTAAACACAGGGTCAATCAAAATGGACTCAAGTGTCTATACACCAATGCACAGAGTATGAGGAATAAAAAGGGTGAATTAGAAATTCAAGTAAATGAGGGCAGATATGATATTGTTGCCATTACAGAAACTTGGTGGGATGAAACCCACAAATGGAACGTACAACTAGAAGGATTTAAATTATTTAAAAGAAATAGACCAAATAAAAGAGGCGGTGGAGTTGCAATAAACATAAGAAATAACTACATCTGTACCAAAATAGAGCACAGCAATGATGAGAACTATCTTGAATGCATTTGGGTCAATATTAAAGGTGGGGGGGGGGGTGTAACATTGCCATAGGTCTATACTACAGGCCACCCAACCAAGCAGAGGAAGTAGATTAACTTTTTGCTAGTCAGCTAACTAAGGTAATGGGGGGATTTTAACGACCCTGACATCAACTGGGAAACAAACCCTGCACCAAGTGGAAGATCCAATAGGTTCCTAACAAACCTAGCAGACAACTTTGTTTCCCAAAAAGTAGAGAAGGGAACAAGGGGGTCAGCCATATCAAACTTCTCACTAACAGAAAGGAAATGATAGAAGGTGTTGAAGCCACAAGAACCCTGGGGACAAGTGACCATGCAATATTGGAATTCAACATTATGCAAACACAAGTAATACAACAAAGTCAAACTAGAGTCTTTAAAAGAGCTAATTTCAATAAACTTAGAGAGAGCTTGGGAAGAATTCCATGGATGAGAATCCTCAAGGGGAAAACAACTCAAGAAGCTTGGGAAATTTTGAAAAATGAGATTACAAAAGCCCACTCTAGCACAATACCAATGAAGAAGAAAAATAACAGCTCCCAAAAGAAACCAGCATGGCTGCATAAAGAACTCTCCGACAAATTGAAAGACAAAAAAGATAAGTACAAAAAGTGGAAAGAGGGGCACATAACAAAGGCAGAATATCAGCAAATAGCCCGGGCCTGTAAAGATGAAGTGAGGAAAGCTAAGGCTTACAACGAAGAAAGGCTTGCCACAAAGTAATCCCTTTGTTTTTACACAAAGGGATAAAATAGTCCAACCTATCAAAAACAGCACCACAAAAATTAGATTAGGAACTCAAGTTAAAATAGGAAAGAAAATGGTAAGACAGCACCTGTCTAACCTAGACGAGTTCAAATCACCAGGACCGGATTGATTACACCCCAGGGTTCCGAAGGAACTTACAAACAAGATATCAGAGCCATCACTGGTATAGGTTTCCTGCTAGGCAGAGGTTGGACTAGAAGACCTCCAAGGTCCCTTCCAACTCTGCTATTGTATTGTACTGAAAATTGCTGGTATGACCTAAGGACCAAAAACAGGTAAATTCTGAAAGAAACATGCAAAATGAAATGCTGCATATAAGAAAACCAGAAAAGGGATAGGTCAGGATAGGATAGGCACCTGGATAATCCTCTACTGAAGGAAGAAAGAGAAGAGAATGACTAGAGCGAGATGGATGGACTCACTTACAGTAACAATGGCTATATTGTGGGAACACCTGAAGGGACAGATAAGGGGCAGTTAAGGCAGTATATAAATTTTTTTAAAATATCATTTTTATCATTATAATTCTCATCATAAAGAAAATCTATTGGTTGATAAGAACAGATAGTAATTTCATGGCATATAATCAATCATAAAGTACAGATGTAGATATAAACTCCGTAAGTGACATGTTTATGCATATGAAAAATAACAGAAATTACAGGAAATATGGAAAAGGTTGAGAAATATACAATTATATAACAAAAGACCTAAAGATGTACATGATTTATCAGCATGCAAAAGCTTCTTCATAGATGCAAGAAGAGACCTGGACAACAAAATATAAAAGTACCTAGGACACTTCTCTTAATGTTCTGCTCCATAGTCAACAGGAGAAATATGAAGAATTACTTTTTTCCCAGTTAAAAATCTGAGTCTTTCTTCAAGAGCACATATAGAAGTTTAATCTCAGAAACCAAATTGAAAAAAAGAATGAATTTTCAAGTCAAGCCGATGGTCTCACAAATAGAAAAAAACACAACCATTCTCCTCTGGGAACAGAAAGGGAAATAGAGAAGTTGCCATCAGTAGAGAAATAATTTTAAAAAGACTATAATAGGAATGAACTTTTTTTGTTTCAGTACAATGATATGTACATGATCTCCATATAATTAAAGACTATCAACATTCTATTACTCAGGTAGCTTAAAGTATTAAAAATAAAGAATTGAAAAAATCATAACTGTTAATTTCTATTTAGAATGTAAACATTATAAGCATAATACATTAAATTGAACATTAAAAAAGAACTGTGGTAACTCACCCAAAGTATTGGTTGTATGATATTGGTTTCAATTATAAGCTAATTATTTTGTATTTTAAAATATAAAATTATTATTGAACTATTGTAATTCATATTCTCTCTCTCTCTCTCTCTCTCTCTCTGTGTGTGTGTGTGTGTGTGTGTGTATGTGTGTGTTGACAAAATAATGGATGTTAGAGAGACAGACAAATAGGCAGGGAGGCAGACAGACAGAGAGAAAAAAGACAAAATAAAACACCTGGAAAATTAAAAAAGAAACTAGTAGGAGGAAGAGGAGGAGGAGAAAGAAGGAGGAAGAGGAAGGGAAAGAGGAAGAGGAAAAATGCTATGATAGTTTTGGTTTCTTTTTCATAATAGAGCCTTTCAGGCAATAAGCAATATGGAAATAACGATCCTGAAATTCTATTTTAGAAATTCTTCTAAAATAGTACTTTTGAATGCACTAAACTACATCATTAGAAATTTTCCTCTGTGGCTATGCTACTATATGAGTACTGCCTATAGATTAAAACCATGCCTCAGTTAATTCCTATGAATTTGATATGGATGCCATCCTAAGTGAATTTCTGAAAATTATATCTCAAAACCCGAAGGATGACTCTAAATCAGAACTTTACCTAATTCCATACCCACAGATGATTTCTGTAAGATTCCTTTCACTTTTAAACTATACTCTCATTTGTTAATGTATGCTGCAATTGAGAACTCTATTGGTAAGCAATTAATGTGGGATAGTAAAAATAGAGGCAGGTAAAAGTTTAAATAAAATGGACACATAAAATGAGATCAAAATAAGTTTTTTTCTTACAAGTCTCATAAATTATGACACTCCAGCTGATGCTTGAACTCCACAAATTTATTGACAAAAATCTGGAGAGGGGTTTTATTGAGCCAGCTAGGCCACATGTGGCCGCTCCTGTAATGTTTAGAGAAAAAAAAGATGGCGGTCTTCATCTTGTTGTGAAACTTGAAACTTGAACGCCATTTGCACGGAAAATGTTTACCCCCTCCCTCTCATGAAGGACATGTTGGCACATCTAGGTAAAGGCAAAATTTTTATGAAATTAGATCTTAGAGAAGCCTATTACAAGATCAGGATCAAAAAGGGGATGAATGGAAAACTGCTTTCAATTGCCCTTTATGGTGTTTTTAATTCAAGGTACTACCATTTGGCCTGCAGGGGGCGCCAGCAATTTTTATGCAACTGATAAATGAAGTGTTGCATAAGCATCTGTACAAGGGCGTGATCATCTATCTCGACAACATCCTTATTTACATGGAAACACGTGAAGAAAACATGAAGTTAGTATGGTCCATTCTCAAAAAACTGCGGTCCGCTGAATTGTACGCTGAACTCTCTAAGTGTGAATTTCATCAAAGGAGAATAGATTACCTTGGTTACCGCATATCCAGTGACAGCATTGAGATGGACCCAGCTAAAGTCCGGGCTGTTACTGACTGGGCACCTCCTCGCACCCGTAAGCAATTACAAAGCTTCTTGAGATTTGCTAACTTTTATCGTCAATTTATCCCCCCTTTCGTCAGTATTGCCCTACCTATTACTAACCTTTTAAAGACTAAAGGGGACACCAAACCAAAACCAGAAAAGCCTTTAAACTGGACTATGGAATGTCAGGCCGCTTTTGAAAAGCTGAAGGGACTTTTTGCAGCTGAACCTGTTTTGAAAGAGTTCTGTCTTGTATCTATATATTTACTCTACATCACAAACAAGTCACCTCTTATCCAGGTAACGTGGAGCTCTTTATTTATATATTCAGCACCATAACAGTGGTGAAACACTGTTAAAACTAAGTTAAAACAACAATTGGCAGCACCTAAAAATAATTCCAAAAAAGGGCAATCTTACTAGCTTTATTCAAGCATGAACATGCCTCAGTACCTACTTCACTTTAAAGATGAATTGATAAAAAATCCATTACAACTCAAAATCCAAAAGGAACATTATCAAGTATATCAGCAAGTATATTCTTCCAATTCATGACTATGATTATCCCCTGTGGAATTGGACCCAGACAGTTTGACTACATTTTTAAGTCTCACAATTCCTAACCATGAGGTGAAAAAGGACACTAAAAGAGCAATGTGCTTTCCTATGTAAGGTGTTTTCTCAGCACTTTCTAAAAAAAAAAGCAGAAAAAAATTAACAGGATATAGCAGCTGGCTATTACGCAGAGAATAAAGAAAGGTCCATAATGATAAAGGGCACTAAATTTCCAGGAGCAGTAAGAAACCATTGCTACTGAGAAAATGCATAAGCTCCTTTAAAAAATGGGAATAAATAAACTTGGCTTCCAGTTTCTAAGTCTAGAAGAGAAAATAATATTTTTTTTAAAGGGTGGTTTTTTTTAATGAATATTGTTAGGAATTATTATATATACAGTATATACTATATTGCCATATACCAGGGGTCCCCAACCTTTTTTGCACCAAGGACCGGTTTCATTTTAAAGGAAATTCTGTGGACTGGCCGGTGTAGAGGAGGAGCGGGGGGAAGGGGGAACAGGCGGCGCATGCGCACGCGAGGGGGGGAGTCAACTCACTCGACCCTCTAGGGCCTCCAATGGCGTGAGTGACCGCACCTGCACTCTCCCACACCTGGCACGCGCTCTGCCCAGGGGACTGCCCCCTCCTCCCTCCTCCTCCTCTCCGGCCCTGCGGCCCGGTTCCTATCAAGCCACGGACCGGCACCGGTCCACGGCCCAGGGGTTGGGGACCCCTGCCATATACCACATTTTTCGGAGTATAAGATGCATCTTTTTTCCTCTAAAAAGAGGCTGAAAATCTGGGTGCATCTTATACATCGAATAAGTTTAACACCATGAAATTAGTTATATATTTTTTTAAAACATTCATTCCCAACCATTATGTCCTTAAGTAATTCAAATTATATTTCTTTCCACCTTTTGTCATATGGATTGAATTGATCTAGTATACTTAGGATTCATATAAGACAAAAGGCACAACCAATTTCTCCATTAATAACACTCAATTAATAATTAATTAAGAATACTCCTCCATTAATATAATTATTCCTAAAAAATTGAATACCAAAACTAACAAAAATTCATTAGAACCATTAGACCAATAGACACATAGAATAATATTAATTCAATAACATAACTCTCACTTCAATTTCCATATATCTCTTAATCCACACATGGTACAAACCATTTTTAATGTTAACTATACAGCATGGTAAGAAAATGCAGTATTTAACAGATTACTTACAGAATGAATTTCACCAACATTTCACATTCAGTTATATTTATTTGGCAATAAGTTCCTCTGGGCAGAATTTATTCTTAGATCAGTTAAATGTCATTGTTTATTGTCTAAAAGATATTAAATAGTTTGATTTTCATTAAATTCTTTCAATAAATTTCTTTCAAATTAAAGAACTTTAGATATATTTACAATGGAAGTTAAAAGTTAAAGCAAACACCAATTAAAACTGTCAAAGGAAAGGTATTTTCCCTACTGGAACACTCCAAACTCTGATTTCCCTTTATCTGGTGCTAAATTTTCTTATTGTACAGTACAAATATATTCTTCTAAACATAATAAAACAAAAGTTAATATATCATTTCACCCGCAGTGACGTTCACTTTATCTTCCCTACCGGTTTGCAAATGTGAGCGTGCACTCACATTTGAACTGAAATTGAACTGAAATGTCCAAAAATATGACCTCACTTGAAGTTCCAATATAAAACCACTCTGTTTCACCTCAGCAAATTTATCATTTTCCTGGATTAAATGGCCTTTCAGTATTTCTAAAAATTGAGAGGAGCCACCTGGAAAATACTTATCATTTCCTTCTTTTCTTAGATAATATCAAGTGATCAGAAAAAAAAGCAGTACAACCATTCAGCTGTATCATTCTTTGGTAACTATAAGATTTATCTTTTCCCCAGGCATATATAACATATTTTTCATAATTATAAAGTAATGAAAATATAAAGTAACATTAATAGATTCTAAATGTAAACCAGACCAGTGGTGGGGTTGCAATTATTTTTACTAACAATTTGGGCACACTCCCCCGGGTGCTCATGCACGCAGAATGCACATCTGTGCGGGTGGGCGGGGCCTCCTGCTGCCGCTACTACCAGTTCGGCTGATCCAGACTATTGCGGGGCAATAATATGAATATGGCAAAAACCTATATCTTTTTGCAGAAATGTTTAACCGCCAAAGGGAGGGGAGCATTGGTATTTTATTCATTTAAGAAGTGCTTGGCTAATGAATTTTTAAAGCAGTGCTTTTTAGTAAAGGGCTCATCTCATATTTTCTCAATGCAACAAATACAACCAAGTAACATTTTGTTCACACTGGGGTCTCATAACATTGCCACTGGCTCACCTCTAGCATACATCAACCTTAAGTATATTTGATACAATCTGGCAAAAGATAAAATCTAGCAGGCTTTATTAACAATATAGTTACAACTTCACCCAACAGCAATTAGCCATTTTGTGCCACTGGAAGGATGCCCTTTTCCTTCCCGTTTCTGGGAACTGGCCTCCATGGTTTGTCATAAAATTAAGTTTAGTGCTGTTTCGAAAAATCATTAATTTGCAATCATTAGTTTACACAGCAGGACTAATGCTATCTTGAGAGTAATTATTCTGGAGCATAAAATGCTTGATTTAAATTGGAAAAGAGAGCCAGGTATTGCCAGCTGCGTTCATGTTAGTTTTGGTCACCGCTGAGTATATTATAAGTTTTTTACTGCTTCTGCTAACAAGCTTTTTGCATGTATTTGTATTTTTATTAGTTTTAATACTGGGGGGAGGACAGTATTTTGTCTCCTTGTGGCTATCATTCTGGGTGTTTCTGTCCACTGAGATACAACTGGAGTCACTAGTTGCAGCTTTTCAAAATAGAACTCAGTTATAAATTGTTTTTTACCTGATGCCCCATCTATATGCCTGCATTATTTACTTGTTTGTTTGTTTAAATTTTGGGTTTCTAGACTACCAATCAACCTCAAGGATGGAGTCTGGGCAGTGCAAGGAAGGACTCTGGGCATCCTTATAGTTGCATAACTTGCAGTAGTCTTCCAAGACATGCAGTTTTACAGACACCTGCTTACTCTCCTCCAAACCTAGCACATGTGAGCAAAATTGGTGATTGTTTTCCCACTGGTAGGAAACACTTGCTGGTAGAATAATAAAACTGGGGGAATCCATTAATTACTTTTCTTAACCTTTTCCAAATTAAATTAAAGAGCCAATTAAGATACCAGGCTAAAAAGTAAGTTCTAGTTCTGCCTTACCCATGAAAAGCCAACTGGATGAACTTAGGCCTGTCACTCCCAGTCCAACTCACTTGTGGGGAAAATAGGAGGCAGGTATGTTGGATGTGTTTGCTGCCTCGAGTTATGTTTAAAAATAATAAAAATGGGATACAAACAAATGATTCTAAGGATAAAAAGAAGACTTGGTTTATGTGGCAAAATAGGACTCAGCAGTGAGACAATAGATTGAGCAATTATCTAGCTGTGGCCTCTAGTTTGGTTGAAAACAGTACACTAAATTCAGCTGAAACAAGTGATATCTGTGGCTAAATAAAAATACTATGATTTATCAGATAAAATTATAAAATTTGAGTTTTCAGTCAATCAATTACAACAGAGCTGGAAAGAACCTTCAAGGTCTTTTAGTCCAACCCCATGCTCAAGCAGGATACCCTATATCAGTGAGGGCTAACCTTTTTGTCATTGCATGCAGAAAGCGTACTTGTGCAATAGCACAAGCACCCGTGCCTGCACCCATAATGCAATATTGGTGTGACACCCCCGCAACAACCCCCATGCGCATGTGCCCCCCCACCCCGCACATATGTGCACGACCTTTAGGCCTAGCAGGCCTCCCTGCAGTCTCCTGGGACTAATAACGGGTCATGGGGGGCTGCGCTGCACCCCCGTGCTTCCCTCACTCTCCACACCTGCACATATGTCTCCCACATGCTCCCTACCTTTCACACTTGCGTGGCAGAGACCTGAAAATTAGCTGGCTGGCGGTAGGCACATGCACATGCAAGGTGGAGCTGAGCTGGGGCAACAGCTCGCATGCCCGTAGAGAAGGCTCTGCATGTCACCTGTGGCATGCATAGGTTTGCCATCAGGGCCCTATATCATTTCAGACAAGTAACTGTTCAATCTCTTCTTAAAAACCTCAAGTGATGAAGCACCACAAGTTCTGAAGGCAAGCTGTTGCGCTGGTTAATTATTCTCACTGTTAGGAAGTTTCTCTTAACTTAATTCCATGTTTTCTTCTCTCCCAAATTAGTTACTATCTATTGTTTCTTATCCTGCCCCCTGGTGCTTTGGAAAATCCTTTATGGTAACCTTTCAAATACTAGAATATTGGTATCATGTCCCCCTTAGTATTTCTTTATTAGCCAAACCCAAATCCTGTAACCATTCTTCATATATTTTTGTCTCCAGGCCTTTGATCATCTTAGTTACTCTTCCTTGCACTTTTTCCAAAATTTCAACATCTTTTTTCTAATGTAGTGACCAAAACTGAATGCAGTATTCTAGATGTGGTCTTACTAAGACTTTATAAAGAGGTACTACCGTATTTTTCGGAGTATAAGATGCACCTGAGTATAAGACTCACCAAGATTTTGAAGAGGCACATTTTTTAAAAAAGATTTTGCACTCTGCAGACCTCCCAAAAATGGCCCGTTTTGTGCGAAAATGGGATTCATAGCCTTTATGAGGTTTATAGTCAAAAGAATGGGATGCATAGCCTTTAAGAGGCTTATAGAGTGCTCCTGGGGGCTGGGGGGACAAAACTGTCCTGTTTTTCGCTCATTTCTGCCCTCTCCAGCCCTCAGGAGCATTCTGAAAGCCTCCTAAAGGTTATATACAGCCATTTTGGTGAAGGGGGTGGGGTTTCAGTGTATAAGACGCACCTAGATTTTCCACCTCTTTTTTAAGGGAAAAAGGTGCGTCTTATATGCCGAAAAATACAATAATATATATTTTCATGTGATCTATGCCTCTGTTTATAGAATCAAGGATTGTATTAGCTTTTTTGGAGGCGGCTGCACACTGCTGACTCATATTTAAGTGATCCTCCAATAGGAGTCGAAGTTCTCTCTCACAATTAATTGTTTTTGAGCCAGGATTCACCTAATCTGAACTTGTACCTTGATTTTTTCCTGCCTAAGTGTAAAACCTTGTTTTTCTCCTCATTAAATGTTGTTTTGTTTGATAGGGTCCATTGTTCAAGTCTGTCAAGAACTTTTGGTTTCTGAGCTTATCTTCTAGGTTGTTAGCTATTCCTGCCAGGTTAATGCATCTGCAAATTTGATGAGTTCCACTTCTATTTCCTCATCCAAGTCATTTATGAAGTTATTGAAGAGTATTGGGCCTGTCAGAGCCTTGTGGTACCCTACTGCTACATAAAAAATTAGATAATATCCAGAGAATCTCCCATAGTAGCCTGTAGATAAGATTTCTCCTTTTTTGAAACCTTCAGATAACCCACAGTATTTTGACACCTATTACTGCAAGACATCTTTTCTAGTAATTTTGCAGCAAGTTCCTAAATTCTGGCAGCAAGAACAAAAGCCACATGTAAAGGTTACAACTTTTTCCCCCTTTCTCAACAAGAGAAAAATTTGCTGGCTGATGATACATGGATTAAAAGCATGAATCCATGGTAGTTTAAGGATCAATATATTTATTATAGCATTAGCTTTTATGCACTATTAACCACTATAAGCCTCATAAGACTCAGTTTTATTATAGCAGAGAGCAGACTAAAAAAGCTATCCTCTAAAAATTATTAAAGATTACTGAACTGAAAAGCTGGAGAAGAAATGGTATCTGGATGAAAAGCTGCTGAATAAATCTTGAGGCTTTTCAGCAAACATAACTGTTTTTTAATAAGGTGCCTTACGAACCAATAGAGATGGTTCATAGAAATCTAGAATACAGTGGGAATCTGCACAACGCTGTTATAGTATATGTCATGTTGACATCAGAGTAATACAGACACCTGTGACAGGATTGCATTTAAGGATAAAATAGAAAATAATATCTAATTTTGTAGATAGAGAGCATTTTTCCAATGTAACAAAATCATATAAGAGCAAATACCTGAAGAAAATGGTAATAAAAAGAATCCAATATTTAAATTTCATGGAGTCAATCTATAAGTATGGTTGCCAAGAATTAACAATAATTTGATGATACATAATAATCAATCAACCAACTATTTTTAAGCATTTTATATAAAATTATTTTTTTTAGTCTAAATATTCACAGATACTAGGTTTTATATGAGCTTATACAGTGGTGGGTTCCTACCGGTTTGGCTGAACTGGTAGTGATTTGGTGACGTGGGTCGCTGGAATCAGCAGCAACCCAGGCCTGCCATGTCCCTGAACCTGCCATGTCCCTGGGCGGCGCCTTAGGTGGTGCCATCTTGTTTTTTGCGTCTGTGCATGCACAGAACATTTTTGTGTGTGCGTGCAGTACGCTCGCAAACACAAGCAGTACGCTCACGAGCAAACCGGCAGTAGTGACTGCCAGAATCCACCCGAGCTTATATACTCAAAAGAAAACACTTTTCTTCAAAATAAAATTACATCTTTATATACATTCTCTTATCCTATGTTTCTTTTAAAAGTATGTCATTCAAATGCAAATAAGATTAGATTCACTTCTTGAGTGATGGTTTCAGAAACTATTTTTAGGTTGAATCACTTATAACAAAACAATTTGAATGTGCCAAATGATTAGCTTTAAAGCTTGTTAACACCCGTTTTCTCCTATTTCACATACAAAAGCTATGAAATACTATTTGCCTCATGTAAATTGTTAAATACTTATCTCTTCTATTCTGCCTCTTTGGCTTTTAATGAAACAAAGTTTAGTATAGATAGGTAGATAAATTATAAATAATTTATTATTTATAGGTAGACTGCACAGACTAGTTTGCACATACATACATACATACATACATACATACATACATACATACAATACAATACAATACAATACAATACAATACAATACAATCTACCTATAAACAATAAATTATTTATAATTTATCTACCTATCTATACAGGTGAAAACAGGTGCTAACAAGCTTTAAAGCTAATATTTGGCACATTCAAATTGTTTTGTTATAAGTGATTCAACCTAAAAATAGTTTCTGAAACCATCACTCAAGAAGTGAATCTAATCTTATTTGCAGTTGAATGACATACTTTTAAAAGAAACATAGGATACGAGGACACAATTAAATTTGCATAGTAATTAGAATCAACTACTGCTAACCAGAGCTCAATTTATTATGCTTAGGAGTAATAACTTTTCATACAGAAGTCAATTTTTTTCTGCTTCTGACTTTTACTTCTTTTTCTTCCACGTGTACTTGTTTTCAAGATCCAAACATAGCAGTTTTTTGATAATTAATAAGGAGAAAATTCACTAATTGTCTCATATTATATCTACATTTTATATGTATACTTTGGTCACATGAACACAGCAAACTTAAGCTAAAGAAACCTTAAAGTGTTAGAGTCCCGAATTGTATTCAACAAGACTTCCAGGGTTAAGATAAATAACAATGGAGATAATGGGCACCCTTGTCTTGTACCTTTTTGTATTTCAAAAGTTGTGGTCAAACTTCCATTAATAATAAGTTGTGCATATTGCTGCTGATAAATTGCACCAATCGCTTGTCTCATTCGTGGTCCCATATCCATCTTTTCCAAAGTCTTGGTTAGAAAGTTCCAGTTCACTCGATCGAAGGCCTTCTCCGCGTCCAAAAAGACCAGCACTGCAGAGATCTGCTTATTCTTATCAAGATAGTCAATTAAATCTATAATTTGTCTTACATTCTCCTTCATATGTCTCCCTTCAATAAATCCTGCTTGGTCATAGTGAATAACCTCTTGGATAACTGGCATCAATCTGTTGGCAAGTATTTTAGCATATATTTTATAATCCGTATTTAGAAGAGATATCGGTCTGTAATCCTCTGGTTTCTTAGGGCCGTCTTTGTCCTTAGGTATCAATGATATAAAAGCCGCTTCCCATGAAGAAGGTATTTTACCCCCTTGCTGTATATTACAAAATAACTGTGTAAGATATTCAATCATTTCCAATTGTAAAGTTTTATAGTAGACTGCGGTCAATCCATCAGTCCCTGGAGCCTTGGCTAGTTTAAGTTGATTTATAGCTAAAGCAATCTCCTCTGCAGTTATCAAACATTCCAGATTTGCCTTTTGGAACACATTTATTTTGGTCACCCTTTTTCCTTCCAGAAAGTCCTCTATTGAGTTATTCTGTATATTATCCTGTAAATATAACTTGGTGTAGTAATCCACAAATGATTTTTTAATCGAGTCCTGTTGATATACCGTTTTCCCTCCATATTCAATTCTGTCAATAATTCTATTATTCGTATTTTTTCTCAAGGTGTAGGCCAACCACCTACCAGGTTTATTCGCATTAGCAAAGGTGTTATGTTTAGCAAATTGTAAGTTGGTTGCTGTTTGTTCTGATATAAGCATTTGAAATTGATCTTTCAACAACTTTATCGCCATCTGGAGTGACTCATCTTTTGGATTTACTATAAGTAGCTGCTCCTTTTTCTTGATTTCGTTTTCCATTTCCATTCTTTTTTTCTGCCTGCTTTGTTTATGTTTAAAATTCATATGTATCAAACCCCCCCGCATATAAGCTTTACTCGCATCCCATACTATTTCAATAGAGGTACCTTTATTCATGTTAAAACTGAAAAATTCCTTCATGTGTTTTTTAAGTTCTTCAACATTTTTTTCATATCTAAATAAGTTTTCATTTACTCTCCATGACCTTCTTAACCTCTTCCCTAGATCGATCTCTAACCACACCGGGCTATGATCAGTTAATGTCCTGGGGAATATCTTAGTTTTCTTAGCTTTAGGAAGTAAATCCGGTGTTAACAAAAAAAAATCAATCCTTGAAAAAGATTTGTGCCTATCCGAGTAAAAAGAAAAGTCCATCTCTTTTGGGTGTTGTATCCTCCAAACATCTTTTAACTCCAAATCATTTTTAAAATCAAAAAAACCCCGTGGTAATTGGGTGGAGACTTTAGTCATTGTTCTCTTATCTATCCTTGGAGAGATCACACCATTCCAATCTCCCATAATTAAAACACTCTTAAAATTCCAATCCAAAATTTTCAAGTGAAGCATCCTGTAAAAGCTTTCTTGTTGTTGGTTAGGTGCATATATTCCTACCAGCAAGATAGGACCAAAATCTGTATCAAGTTCAATTGCTATAAATCTACCACTGTCATCCACCTCTATAATTTTAGCTGAAAATCTTTTGTTAATATATATTACCACACCATTTTTCTTTACTAAACTGGAGGCTGCATAAAATGTTCCCAATCTTGGACTCATTAAATACTTCTGATCTTGCAGCCTGATATGAGTTTCTTGAAGGCAGACCACATCATTATTAAATTGCTTCAAATAATTAAATATTTTTCTCCTTTTTTGTGGAGAGTTCAATCCATTCACATTCCAGGATAATAGTTTAAACATCTTTAGGCCTAGTCTGAAACATTGAGAGCATTTGCTGAAGATCTCTCTCCACCAGACTAGTCTTCGGCTCTGCTCCTCCCACAGCTTCAGTTTCCTTCTTGTCTTTGCCTTTGTTCCTCTTGGTACCTTGTCCTTGTGGCTGCCCCTGCTTCTGAGAATCCAGCAATTGTCTAGTCGTAGATCTAGTAACACGTTGTTCCACAGGCTCAAGTAATGGCATTTCAATAAATGTCTTAGACGGTTCCTCCAAAGAGGAACTTAGAGGGAGCCGAGAAGAATCCAATTGAGATCCACCTGTAGCACCCTGGGCTTCTCTCTCTTTTTGCGTCTGCAATATCTGTTCTTCTGTCTCTTTCTCAAATAACCTCTGCTCCAAAGCTTCCAGGTCTGCTGGTGTAGGTGTAGATGTACGTGGGGGCGCTGCAGTTGCCATCAGTATTCCATGGTAAAATTCTCTTGCCTTGTCTATAGTATTCAAACGATACCTCACCCCTTCATATCTGAATATAACAGATATGGTATAATTATTAGGCAAAAAGAATACAGAACTAGGGCATTTGCCGATGATCTGGTTGTTACCCTCTCACATCCTATGAACTCAGTAATTCAGATGAAAAATATCATAGTAGAATTTGGTGTGGTGTCTGGGTTTAAATTGAATCAAGGCAAAACGAAAATGATGGTTAAAAATATGTCAGAGACTCAGAGGAAGTCACTTGAAAGCTTGGCAGGTTTTGAAATAGTTTCTAAAGTTAAATATTTAGGAATACAAATTGCAGAAATAAATACAAAACTTTTTTCAAATAATTATGAAGTGTTGTGGCAACAGATACAGAAGGATCTTCAAGCTTGGAATAAGCTACAACTATCTCTGCTTGGAAGGATTTCAGCAATTAAAATGAATATTCTACCTAGATTCATTTTTTTATTTCAGATGATACCGGTGCTTAAATCAGATAAAATCTTGTCAGATTGGCAAGCAACATTAAATAAATTTGTTTGGAAGGAGAAAAAGCCGAGAGTAAAGATGAAGATTATGCAAGATACTCGTGAAAGAGGTGGCCTTAGACTCCCAAACCTCCGATTGTATTATGAAGCGGCGGCATTGACGTGCGTGGCAGATTGGTTTGGGAAAACAAAATCTGAACTATTGAATATAGAAGGTCATGATCTTGTGTTGGGTTGGCATGCATATCTGTTTTATGAAGAAAAGGTGGATAAAGTATTTAACAATCATGTTCTCCGAAGTGCCCTGATGAGAATTTGGAGGAAGCACCGGCCTAATTGGGATTATAAAATACCGCTTTGGTTGGATCTTGCAGACACCATGTGGATTACAAATACTAAGTCACTCGGGGGGTGTTTATATAAAGATGTGCTTACTTTTGATAGGGGCGAATGGCAGATGAAAACTTTGGAACAACTGTTGGAGGCAGGAATTACTTTAAATTGGTTACACTACACACAGTTACAGAAGAGATGGAAAGAAGATCGCAGGATTGGTTTTATGGAGAAAGAAGTGGAGTTGATCAAGCAGATAAAAGAGACTGGCCCAAAACATGTTAAAAGAATATATAATGTACTGTTAGAAAGGGATTCAGAAAGCGAGTTGGTCAAGGATTGTATGATTAAATGGGCTCAGAATTTTGATGAACCCGTTATGTTGGATACGTGGGAAAAAATATGGGTTCAAAATATTAAATTTACACAGTCACAAAGTTTAAGGGAGAATTTTTATAAAATGTTTTATAGATGGTATTTGGATCCTAAGAAATTATCATGTATGTATCCTAAATTTCAACCTAAATGCTGGAGATGCAGGTGTTTAGATGCTACTTTCTTCCATGTATGGTGGACTTGCAATAAGGTCAAAGCTTTTTGGATAAAAATATGGTGGGTTATGCAAAACGTATTTAAGAAAAGATTAGAATTTACCCCGCAAATGTTTCTATTGGGCATAACTAAGGATTTTCGTAAAGGGGAAACAAAATTGTTTTTGTATATGGTTACAGCAGCTAGGTTGTTGATTGCTCAACATTGGAAGAAAGATTTTGTACCGACAATTGCTCAATGGATTCAAAAAGTGGCAGGGTTTGCGGAAATGGCAAAACTTTCAGCTTTCCTAAAAGATCAGAAGCAGGAGAGCTACACGCAGGAATGGGCAAAATGGATTAATTATATACAGAATAAATATCAGACTGGGAAATATCATGTAGCTTTTAGGTAGGAATGTTTGGATTGATAGGTGAATAGATTAAACAATATATGGGATGTTTGGAATGTTTACAGTGGTGTACAGCGGAACTCAGGGGGGGTGGGATTGACTGGGAGGTGGGGGTGGGTTAGGGTGGAGGGTGGGGAAATATAAGTGGATAAGCAATATAGAGATGGGTATAATGGGATATGGTTATGTTATGATGCTGAATTAACTTAGAAAGGGTGTCAGGGAGAGATTGATGTATTTTATACTAAATTTATATCATGTTGGTCGGGGGTATAATACTCAATATTTGAATGAGAACTTTATTTTAAGACGGGGGGAGGTGAGGGGTATACTTTTTGTATGTGATTTTATATTATATATGTCGGGGGGGTAAAAGGGGGGAAAACTTGTTTGAATAAAACTTTTGCAATTAAAAAAAAAGAAAAAAGAAACCTTTTACGCTTTTACGAAACATCTGTACGCTGATGATACTCAGCTGTACATCTCCACCCCAGACCACCCCAACGATGCCGTCGAGGTTATGTCCCGGTGTTTGGAAGCCGTACGGATCTGGATGGGTAGTAACAAACTCAAGCTCAACCCGTCCAAGACTGAGTGGCTGTGGTTTCCGGCACCCCAGTTCAGCCAGATTACTCCAACTCTGGCCATTGGGGGCGAAACACCGGCCCCCGTGGAGAGGGCGTGCAATTTGGGTGTCCTCCTGGATTCCCGGCTGTCTATGGAGGACCATGTAGCGGCCGTGACCAGGGGGGCGTTTCATCAGGTACGCCTGATGCGCCAATTGCACCCCTTACTGGACCGGGCTGACCTTCGCACAGTCACTCAGGCCCTCGTGACATCCCGACTTGACTACTGCAATGCTCTCTACATGGGGCTTCCCTTGAGGTGCACTCGAAAGCTACAGCTAGTCCAGAATGCAGCCGCGCGGGTGATTATGGGAGCCCCTAGATGCTCCCACATAACACCGATCCTGCGCGAGCTGCACTGGCTTCCTGTGGTCTTTCGGGTGCGCTTCAAGGTCTTGACGACCATCTTCAAAGTGCTCCATGGCTCGGGGCCTAGTTATATGCGAGACCGTCTCCTGCCCCATACATCCCTTAGACCGATACGCTCCCATAGAGAGGGCCTTCTCCGGGTGCCATCGGCCGGACAATGCCGGCTGGCGACACCCAGGGGAAGGGCCTTCTCTGTGGCGGGCCCTGCCCTGTGGAACGACCTACCCCCTGAACTCCGCACTATCACCGACCTCCGCCTCTTCCGCCGTTGTTTAAAAACACACTTATTTCATCAAGTTGGCCTAACATAGCCTCCGCTGGGACTAATATTAGACAGTTTTAAATGGGGGATTTTAATTTGGTTTTAGCGCAGGTTTTGTGTCATTTAATAGGTTTTAAAATTTATGTATTTTGTACTATTTTTGTATGTTGTTTTAAATTCCTGTGCGCCGCCCTGGGTCCTGTTGGAGAAGGGCGGGATATAAATTGAATAAAATAAATAAATAAATAAATAAATAAAATAAAATTACCAAGCAGACCAATTTGTATTTTAATTCCTTTTGGAATCACTAAATGACCAGTCTCTTTTCTTTTCTTCTATACAGCTAGAAGAAATGACTTATAATCACAATTGACCTGAATTTTTTATTACTATGTTAATTATTACTATTCAATGCAGTCATTCATATTTTCATAAACACAATGATTTAGATGACAGTGACACATAATGATTTAGATGAAAGTGACACGTATGCTTTAGCTTTTTATTTCTAAAAATCCTACACTATTTCCATCCACATATTCATACAATTAGTAACTGCCAGTTAGAAAGGACTGCTGGTGAATTTTGCTGACCTTTAAGCAGTCTACAAGCTTTTTTTGAGACCTTTCTCAATTCTTTCTATACAGATATTATACTTAGAGAAATCTATCCCACTTCTGGATTGCTTTTCCCAAAGGGACACTATCACTTTAAAACCTGAATGTAGCAGTTCGAACTCAGTTAACTCTGCAATGTTTTCCCCTCAGTGCCCTTGAGAAATATGAACTCCAATCAACAAACATTGTTCACTACTAATGCATCTCTAGGTTTAATCCATTTCTGCTAACTTGCAGCCTAACCATCTGCTGCCACAATTAGAGACCTCCAAGTATAAAGATTCCAAAGGTAAAATTTACTCTCTGTCTTTCTTGAATTACCGTATTTTTCGGAGTATAAATCGCACCTTTTTGCTTCAGAAAAGAGGCTGAAAATCTGGGTGCATCTTATACACTGAATACAGCATTTTTTTGCCTCCCGAAGCCCCGCCCCTTCACCAAAATGGCCATGCATAGCCTTATGGAGGCTTTTAGAGAGCTCCTGGGGGCTGGGGAGGGCAGAAATGAAACGTAAAAAGGCCCCTTTCCCCCCCCCCAGCCCCCAGCAGCACTCTATAAGCTTCCTACAGCCTATGCATGCAATTTGTTTGACAAAAACCAGGCCTGTTTGCGTGAAAAAGGGGCTGTTTTTGCTCGTTTTTGCCCCCCCTCAGGAGCACTCTGCAAACCCCCTAAAGGCTATTCATGCTTTAAAAAAAAACACAGGCCTGTTTTCATAAAACAGCGAAGAGCGAAGGGCCGGGCCGGGCCAGGGCCAGGCGGAACAGCACGAATGGCAAGGAGCAGCAAGGAGACCGGGCCGAGCGGCATACCATCCAAGCCGCCGAAGGTGACCGGGGAGAGAACGGGAGAGGATTGGTGAGGTCAAACAGAGTCGGAGAGCCTCCTGGGATGTGGGGCGCTACCACCAGACCGCGCGGCGTCCATCTAGCGGGGCCGAGTGAAGAGTAGGTCGGGCCGATTGTCACACCACCCGGGCCGCATAAGGAATACCAGGCTGATGACGGGCTGAGGCATCTAGGAGCCAAGGCCGAGCCGGCGAATCATCTGGGCCGCGGGAGGATGCGGAGACTGGACATATTTGAGCGGCGAAGAGGACGGGTCGAGCAGCATGACATCTACTAGGACAATTCTCCTCCCAATTTCTGATCCCCCTCTCCACCCCCTGTCCTATCCCCCCCACCCAATAAGCCCGAATAAGACCTCTCCTATATGTTTATACCACCATTGTACGGATTGCATTACCGCCCGTATCTTTTTAGTATCTTTTTAGTATCTTTTTAGAGCTTAATTTATATCTGGCTAAAATCAAATGAATTATATAACATCCCATGTTGCCAGTATGGCTTCCCGTAACTACCATCCACCCGCTATGTACTCAAGGGCAGACCTCATCTCCCTGCGGGAGTCCCCTCTCTCGCGAGTTTGGCCCCCCATTTTAACAAGGGCCCACCTCAATGAGGGATTGATTGATCAAGAGAGGTGGGCAAAGCGCAAACTTAGGGGGTTTTTAAAAAAAATTGTAATTCGGATTTTAGGGGGTTCCAGGGTGGGGTTTTTTTACTCAGTCTGGTTTCGGGAATATTGCCAGGCCGGCCGGCAGAGCCGATAAGGAAGCGAGCAGGTCCGACAAGGGGGGGGGGAACAAGGATCGATCCTACAGAGGGCTTTTCTATCAGAACGGTCCTGGGGAGCGGTAGGTACGGCGGGAGACAGGGATCCTACAGTCTGTTGGGGGAACGTGGCCGCTGGATACAAATGGTCACACGCCCCAACTCACTGAGCTCCCCCCGCAATCTAGGAGGTCAAGGATCACAAAGTTGGGGCCCTAGGCTGATGTTATGCAACGCCAGATCCGTGGTCAACAAAGCCCCCCTCATTAATGACCTTGTGTCTGAGGGGGAGACGGACCTGGTGGGTATCACGGAGACCTGGTTGGGCCACGAGGGAGGACTACCCCTCGTGGAAATGTGCCCACCAGGTTACTGAACATTTCATCAGCCACGGGCCCTAGGCAGGGGTGAGGGGGTGGTGGTTATTGTTAGGGAAGGTCTTGGGCCGAGAGAGACCATTGTGCCACAGATCACCGGTTGTGAGTCCCTCTACGTGAAGTGGGGCCTAGGGAGGCAGCTGGGCTTGCTGATTGTGTACCTGGCTCCCCGCTACGTATCAGCAGCTCCTTGAGATGATCGCCGAGGTGGCGGTTGATACCCCCAGACTGTTAGTCATGGGGGATTTCAACCTGCCATCGGTAGGCGAGACATCCGAGGCAGCTCGGGAGTTCATGGCCTCCATGACGGCCATGGACCTGACCCAAGTAATTCAGGGCCCCACTCATGACGGAGGACACACACTGGACTTAATTTTTGTCTCTGGCCAGTGAACGAGTGATCTAGGAGTAGGGGATTTAGCCATTTACACCGCTGTCATGGTCTGATCACTCTCTCCTCCAGCTTGACTTTCCAACTGCTACACCCCACCGTGGGGAGGCGGAGCCAGAGATTCCAAGATGATTCCGCCCCAGGCGCCTGATGGACCCAGAGAGGTTCCAGACGGAGCTTGGGCCACTACCTGCGACCTTGACCCGCGGCTCGACTGAGGACCTAGTGGCCGCATGGAACAGCGCGGCTATGGGGGCCTTGGACCGGGTCACGCCCTTGCGGCCTCTCATGTGGCGTCGATCCACCCAGGCCCCTTGGTTTTCCGAGGAGCTGAGGGTGGTGAAACGCCGCAAGAGATGCCTAGAGAGCAGGTGGAGATCCACACGGTCTGAATCCAACCGAACATAGGTAAGATCCCATTTGAGGACGTACCTAGTGGCAATAAAAGTGGCCAAATGCAATTATTGCGCTGCTCTTATTGCATCCGCAGATAACTGCCCAGCCGCCCTGTTTGGGGTAACCCGCTCCCTCCTTCAACAGAGGTTGCGGGAAGCCCCTCTGCAGGGCAGAGCAGAGGAATTTGGAGAGTATCTGCAGGATAAAATCGCTCAAATCCGGAACGAGTTGACCTCCATGGATAGTAGTCTAGAGGGACTATCCGAGATAGGTCTTGAGACAGTATTATGGGAGGAGTTTGACTTTGTTACTTCCGATGATATGGACAGGTTGCCGAGACGACTGAATGCCACCACATGTTTATTGGACCCGTGTCCCTCCTGGCTTGTACTGGCATCCTGGGAGGTTACACGTGGCTGGCTCCAGGAAATAGTGAACGCTTCTTTGAGTGAGGGGTTTTTGCCGGCCGCCTTGAAAGAGGCGGTGGTGAGACCCCTCCTCAAGAAGCCTTCCCTGGATCCAGCGTTGTTAGTAAATTATCGTCAGGTCTCCAACTTTCACTTTTTGGCGAAGGTTGTAGAGAGTGTGGTGGCAAGGCAGTTCCCCCGTCACCTGGAGGAAATTGATTATCTGGACCCACGCCAGTCCGGCTTCCGACCTGGGCAAAGCACCGAGACGGCATTGGTCGCGTTGGTGGATGATCTCTGGAGGGCCCGGGATAGAGGTTGTTCCTCCATCCTGGTCCTATTAGATCTCTCAGCGGCTTTTGATACCATCGACCATGGTATCTTATTGTGCCGACTGGAGGGGCTGGGAGTGAGAGGCACCGATTTACGGTGGTTCTCCTCCTACCTCTCCGGTCGGTCGCAATTCGTGTTGGCAGGGGGGCAGAGGTCGACCTCGAGGCCCCTCATTTGTGGGGTACCTCAGGGGTCGGTCCTCTCGCCACTCCTGTTCAACACCTATATGAAGCCGCTGGGCGAGATCATCCGTGGTTTTGGGGTAGAGCACCATCAGTACGCTGATGATACGCAGCTGTACATATCTACCCCAAACCACCCCAACAATGCCGTTGAAGTGATGTCAGGGTGTCTGGAGGCCGTACGGGCCTGGATGGGGAGTAACAAACTCCGACTCAACACGTCCAAGACCGAGTGGCTGTGGTTTCCGACATCCCGGTACAATCAGTTGACGCCATCACTGGCCATTGGGGGCGAACTATTAGCCCCCGTGGAAAGGGCTCGCAACTTAGGCGTCCTCCTGGATTCCCGGCTGTCCATGGAGGACCATGTGACGGCCATGGCCAGGGGGGCTTTTTACCAGGTTCGCCTGGTACGCCAGTTGCGCCCCTTTCTTGACCGGGACGCCCTTCGCACAGTCACTCAAGCGCTCGTGACATCCCGTCTAGACTACTGCAATGCTCTCTACATGGGGCTCCCCCTGAGGTGCACCCGAAGACTACAGCTAGTGTAGAATGCGGCCGCACGGGGGATTTTGGGAGCCTCACGGCATTTCCATGTAACACCTCTCCTGCGCGAGCTGCACTGGCTGCCTGTGGTCTTTCGGGTGCGCTTCAAGGTGTTGATAACCATCTTTAAAACGCTCCATGGCATGGGGCCTAATTATTTGCAAGACCGTATCCTGCCTCATACATCCCTTCGGCCGATTCGCTCCCATAGAGAGGAACTTCTCCGGGTGCCGTCCGCCGGGCAATGCCAGTTGGTGACCCCCAGGGGAAGGGCCTTCTCTGTGGCAGGCCCAGCCCTCTGGAATGACCTCCCCCCCGAACTCCGGACTACCACGGACCTCCGCCTCTTCCGCCAACGCTTGAAGACTCATCTTTTCCAACTAGCCGGCCTAGCCTAGTCCCCGAGACCACTTTAGTAGACTGAGCAGTAAATTATCTTGAGGGTTTTAATGTGTGGGTAATGTTTTTAGGGATTTTTAGCACAGGGCACTCAAATTTAATTAGATTTTATTTTTAATTGTATTTATTATATGTCCGTTTTATAGCTTGTTTGCATTCTGTTTTAATTTCCTGTGCACCGCCCTGAGTCCCTCCGGGGAGAGAGGCGCGGTATATAAATAAAATAAAATAAAATAAAAATAAAATAAATAAAAAACGGGCCGTTTTGGGGAGGTTTGCAGAGTGCAAAAACTTTTTTTTTCTCCTTTCAAGCGCTTTAGTTAGAGTGGTTAATGAGAATTACATTGATCAAGTGCTGTGTCAGCAGAAAAAGTCTTAGATGCTACAGATTGTCAGCGATTTACTTCTCCAGCACATGGATAAATACACCTGGAAACATCTACCTATCTACCTACTCTCTCTCCCTATCTACCTACTGTATTTCTCTCTCTCTATTTCTCTCTCTCTCTCCATTTATCTACCTAATTACCTAACCACTCACTCTCCCTAACTACCTACTGTATTTCTCTCTCTCTCTCTCTCTCTCTCTCCCTTTATCTACCTAACTACCTAACTGCTCACTCTCCCTATCTACCTGTGTTTATCTCTCTTTCTCTCTCTATCCCTCTATCTACCTACCTACTTTTTTAAAAAAGAATTCCTCTTCAAAATCTTGGTGCGTCTTGTACTCCGGTGCATCTTATACTCCAAAAAATACGGTACATGGACTCAAATGTTTGCTTACATCATGTCCCCCCCCCCCCAATTGCATCAGCATCACTGAAAATGTCTGCAAATCCCTATGGGCTAGATGGGGATGTTGAAGTTTGGACTTGCAAAGGTGATGAATCCTTGATCTACTATTTGGCAATCTCTCAGAGCCAAAAGCCTGGCTTCAATTTTCATGCCATCTATGAGGTTATCTTTTCTAATACTGACATTGTCCTCTCAGATTCTCAGTTTTTAATTGCCTCTGCTGGGAAAGGAGCACTGGCCTGATTGTTGTGATACTTGTGTTAGTTTGTGTTTGAGTAGTATTTGCATACTCTCACCTTGAGAGTTGGGTGAACGGTTTTGGATGAGTAATCCTCCCACGAGAGGAACCAGTTGGGAGAGAAGACAGTATGCTTGCTGTGAGGGCTGTGAGTCCTTGGCGCTAAGAGTTTTTGCTGTAGCGCCATGCCCCTCCCTCATTGACCCCCCCCAGATGTTTGAGAGTGTGAATGTGAATACTAGAAGGGGATAGCAGAGCCCTTCGCTCTTTGAGAAAGTGGGTTAGGAAGAAGCTGTTTATCTTGGGGGGCATAGGACAGGATTAGATATCACAGGCACTGTGAAGCCAGAGGAAAGGCAGTTACAGGGGAAAACGTCCCTGATGCTTAAAATCAGTCCCGGGTTGACTGTCTGCCCACCGCCATTTTTTTCAAAATTCTTTTCATAAAGACTTTAAACTTTAATTATGGCAACAAGAAAGCCTCCACCTGGCAAATCATTTTCAGCACCATCGTCTACAAAACTAAGCCCTACGTTACAGACAAAAATCATCACAATGCTGAAGAAAGAAACAGAAGCAGAGGAACCTAAATCAACATCAGTAGACGAGATGTTTCAGAAAATAATGAGTGAAATACAACAAATTCGGAAAGACAACTTAAGCACAAGATTGGAATTGTTGGAGGCACAAAGAGAAATAACAAATAGTAAGCAAAAGATTGAGGGCTTGGAGGGAGGGGCAGTTGGGATGAAGGAAGAGATAAAAGACTTTAAAAAAGAACTTACAGATGTTACTGATCATATGTCTAGAATTGATTTTGAACGTTTTTTTATTTTTTTATTTTATTTATTTATTTTATTAAATTTATATCCCGCCCTTCTCCACAGAGGACCCAGGGCGGCGCACAGGAAATTTAAAAAGCATACAAAATACAATAAATATAATTTAAAAAACTATTAAATAATCCTATCCTGCGCTAAAACCACATTTTAAAACCCAATTTAAAACTACCTAAAAGATTTAAGATTTCAAAATGTCCCAGAGTCAGATACAGAGAATTTAAAAGAATTAATGGCTACAATCTTAGCAGATTATACCAAAAAAAATAAAGAACACATCTGGGGGGACATTGATCTGATATATAGAATCAATTCAGCATATGCCAGGATAAATAATGTACCCAGGGAGATACACATTAAATTTATAAGAAGGTCAACAAGGGATGAGATCCTGAGAGCACAGAGAGGGGGGGCTTTGATATATCAGCAAAACGAGATAGCCATATTGAAGCAAATTCCGAAAAAAATCTGAGATATAAGAAGGAAATATTCTTTCTTATCAGAAAAATTACATAATAAGGGGGTTTGGTTCAAATGGCTGATGCCCGAAGGAATGTTGGTGTTCTGGGAGGGAGGAAGAGTTAGAATGAAAACAGTAGAAGAGGCAGAGGTGTTTCTTAAAAAATATTCCTCAATACTAGAAGACGAAGACACGGGAACGGGAGGGGCCGCAGCTCTGCCTGCTGGTAGGGTGGAAGATGAAGAAACAATAGCAAAGAGACTCAGATCACAAAAATGATCTTTTTTTGTGTTTTTTTTAATGTACGGTAATTCCTGTAAGGATGTTAATAGAAACAAAATAACTGAATGTATGAGATTTTTGATTATGAAACATATAACTTAAAATGTATGTACCCCTTCCTATTTCTTCTATTTTCCAATGAATTTAACCTCGAAAGAAGACTCGGAGGCGGTCCCCAACCCCGATATGGAAGCTCTAAAATATTGTTAAAATACCCTATTTACCCTTTTCCTTTTATAAAATTGTAAAACTAATAAATATATATATATATATAAAAAAACAGTCCCGTGTTCCATCTCTCTGAGCACGTCCCCAGTCCCTGGACAGCATACCCTTGGCGGTCCTGGTGTCCAACTGCTGCTGCTGTATGCCAGGTCAATAAATAATAACTCCTCGTGTTCAAGATCTTATTGGAAAGGAGCAAGCTAACCTGGCATGCATTACTTATTTTATTTTATTTTATTTACATTTATATCCCGCCCTTCTCCGCAGAGGACCCAGCTGACCTGGCTGACCCTGGAAGGGGAGGTTCTCCTCTCAAAGATATGTCCAGCTGGCTTTCAGGTTTGGCACCAGGCAAGACCTCAAGGCAGGGGAGGTGGGGTGAGAGTAGCAATAGCAATAGCACCTAGGCTTGTATACCGCTTCTTACAGTATCAGCATATTGCCCCCAAATAATAATTTTTTAAAAATTTATAACCCGCTCTCTCTCCCCGAAGGGACTCGAGGCGGGGTACAGGGAATTAATAATACAATTAAAAACCACAAACAAAGTACAATGTTAAAACTAATTAAACTAACCCTGCGCTAAAAGCCCATATAAAACTAAAACTAAACCCTAAAAACCCCTAAAAACAGTTTAATTACCCTAGGCCGTCCAAGCAGAAGAAGTGTGTTTTTAATTTTTGCCGGAAGGAGCGGAGGTCCGTGGTTGTTCTAATTTCAGGGGGAAGGTCGTTCCAGAGGGTCGGGAATGAAAGCTGAGTCAACCTTGAGACCCGAACTGCCGAACTGCTGGAAGTCAGCAGTCAGCAGAAGTAGCCTGCAGTACTGCATCGTCACAGTTATCAGAATGTCTTTCAGGGGCCTTGCTCCAAAAATCTCTGGTAGTGAGACCTTATTCCTGAATTAGGCTCACGAGATCAGATAGGACTATTACTAATATAAGACATAGTTTTGCCAGTCGGCTTGGGGTCCCAATGGGGGAACAGCGCAGTGGAGGTGGTTTATTCAGTAATAACAAATCCCACTTACCCCACCCTCTGCCTCTACCCTCCACATATGTCTATGGTTTTAATATTTGTTCTTAACTTTCTATGTTTTAGCTTATATGCAACTGTAAGACACCATGGTCTCCCCCACCTGCTATTCTGCAAAGCCAGAAAGATTGGGGAACTCTGATCTACCACATGTCTACTCAGAGATAAGTCCCTCTGATTGTAGCTGAAGTCAAGATAAACTTTGGTAAATGTATTGTTGGCTTACCTGAACGATCTTCTCTGGGCACTGCGGGAGAGTCCAACGATGGGTTAATTCTGTCTCACTGCCCATTGGACTGAATTGAATCTTCTTAAACCACGCCTCTGCTGCTGATGGGCAGATTTTTCAGGAAGACGTGGACGTAGACTGTTCGGTTGGTTCCTTCACATGTCTGTAAGGTACACTGTGATAGTAGAGTCAAAGCACAATTGTCATAGTATAAAGTCAATGTTCAAGTCATAGCCAAGGCAAATTAAACAAATAATCCGTTGAAGTTAGGGCGGGATTGGACTCTCCCGCAGCGCCCAGAGAAGATCATTCAAGTAAGCCAACGATACTTCTCCTGTGCGCTGCTTGGAGAGTCCAATGATGGGATATACCCAAGCTAGGCATTATTAGGGCGGGCAACAGATCCAGCAGTGGGCTCCGAGGCGGTGTGGATACTCTGCAACACCCGCCTGCCGAAAGCCGCATCAGCCGATGCAAATTTGTCCAGCTTGTAGTTGCATATGAACTGTGAAGAGGATGCCCATGTGGCAGCACGGCAAATCTCTTCTATGGGTGCCTGGGCTGCCCAGGCCGCTGTGGATGCTGCGCTCCTGGTGGAGTGTGCCGTAATGTTACGTGGCACCTGCTTCGACTGGAGCTCGTAGGCCGAGGAAATGCACGCCCGCAGCCACCTGCCAATGGTCGTCGAGGTGACCTTCCGACCCATGGTTCCTGGCTGGAACGAGACGAACAGAGATTTGGATCTTCTGAAGGAGGCTGTACGTTTGATATAGTACCGGATGGCCCTCCGCACGTCGAGCTTGTGCCACCTGCGTTCGTTGGGGTGAACAGGGCACGGGCAAAAGTTCAGCAGGACGACCTCCTGGCTTCTGTGGAAACAGGAGTTGATCTTCGGGAGGAACGTCGGATCCAGGCGCAGCACCACTCTGTCTGGATGCATGATACATAGATCTTCTCTCACGGAGAGAGCAGCCAACTCCGATATTCTGAGTACAGAAGTGATGGCTGTCAAGAAGGCCGTCCTGAAGGACAATCTCCTGAGGTCACAGGTCTGCAGTGGCTCGAAGGAAGGACCAGACAAGGCCGAGAGCACCATATGGAGATCCCAGGAAGGAAATCTGTGTATGGTGGGGGGTCTGAGGTTGGCAGCACCCTTGAGAAAGCTACGAACCCTGGGGTGGCCAGCCAGGGAAGGGTAGGGATCTGAATTTAGAACCGTGGAGAGAGCTGCGACCTGACGCCGAAGCGTGTTAGCTGCCAGGCCCTGGACCAGACCTGCCTGTATAAAGTCCAACACCTCAGGTATGGAAGTGGTGACCGGATCAATCTGCTGAGGAACACACCACTTGGCGAATGCCTGCCACGTGGCATCGTAAATCCTGGGGGTGGAAGGTTGATGAGATGCCTGGATGGTACGGATGACCCCGGCTGACAAGTTGTTTCTCTCTAGGAGGTCCCTCTCAAGTGCCACATGATCAAGTGCATCCACTGGGGCTCGGGATGGGAGAGAAACCTCTGGTTGAGAGAGACCCAGGGTGGCATCCACTGTGTACATCTTCCTATCATATTGCTAGGGGTAGCCATGGTGCCAGGTTGGATCCATTGGCATTGGACCACATTAAGAAAAAGTTTGGGTACTGGAATAATTTCCTGCACAGTGACTGGCTCATCAAAAAGCCCTTCATTATGCTCATCCTCCTCCTGGGGAGTAGGGTCTGGAGTGGTGACCCCCATGCGA
The DNA here is from genome assembly GCA_039707465.1 of Rhabdophis nuchalis. Classification (NCBI taxonomy): domain Eukaryota; kingdom Metazoa; phylum Chordata; class Lepidosauria; order Squamata; family Natricidae; genus Rhabdophis; species Rhabdophis nuchalis. Next base: position 104,836,703 of record CM077647.1, on the reverse strand, counting down.
GTGGAAACTTTGGCCTTGCTGAGAATGGTCTTAAAAGAAGCATTTTTAAAAAGGCCCTTAAAGGCAGGTTTGTCAGGCACTGCGCCCTCATCACCTGAAAATTCCTGCCCAGGTGTGATGTCCTCATCCACAGCAGAATCCTCGCTGTCCTGTGAGGAATGCGGGGAAGGGGACCTGTTGCCCCGTGACCTGGATGACCCCCCAGCAGGGGTAGACCTGCGAATTCTCTTAGCTTTCTGATGCATGCCTTTCTCAATGTCCTGAGAAATGGCCTTGGAAATGCCTAGCCGGGGCAGGCTGGGATACAGGGTCTGCAGAAGAAGGAATTTGCACCTCCATGTCCATGGAGTCATGGAACAAATCCTCATTTCCTGCAATGGAAGGGTCTGGAGATTCATCAGAGGAAAACTCCTTCTCTTCCTGTTCCTCCTCTGTTAAAGGGGAAATTTCAGGGACAGGGGCAGAAACCTCAGAGTCATTCGGTGGCGGAATGGCGCTAGAGGTTGTAGCAGTAGTGCGTTGGGCCCTCTCAGATTGCTTATCCAAAGCCTTGTGGAGTCTAAGGGCAGCCCAGTCCTTGGTCTTATCCTGCTTCTTTCCCCCTGCCTTGCTAATGGCCTCTGAGGCAGCCTTACTGGCCTGCCTGACAGGGGCTCTGCTGGAAGAAGGCCGGGCCTGTTCTGGGGCCTGGGGAAGTGAGTCAGCCATTGCAGGGGATGTTCACACTCACCACCTGGATACTGACAGAATGGTAGCACTGGCCCTCCTTTCTCTAAGAGGATAAGCAGCGAAGAAGGCAAGGTGGTGCAGATGCAGAGTTGAGGCAGGATAGGCTCCCTAGGGAGGCAAAGACCGCTGCCAAAGGCTGACTCCAATGTCCTTAGAAGGGAGGGAGACAAGCCGGAGCAAAGCCAGCCGAAGAAAGCCCCCTCCCCGCTGTGCTCTCTCCAACTTCAGGTGTGACTGCGCAGGCTGGACACAAGTTGGAGGAATGCGGCTGAAGGAGCTCCTAAGAGGCGACCGTTGAGGAAAGGGCGCCAAAAAAACAGCTTCCGGAGGGTGGCTGTAGCAGGGATTGGCTGCAGCAGTCGAAAAAAGGTGCGAAAAAACCTCCGGAGAAAAAATTGCAAAAAAAGATGGCCACCGTTTAAAAAACGGCGCCAAAAAATGCCTCCGGAGGCTCCAAAAGCTGCAGCCAAAGCCTCTGCGGCCAGGGAAGCCTTCACTGGTCGCTCCCACCGCCCAACGACTCTAGGCGGCACGGAAGAGCAGGAGCAGAGCGCAGACGGTTGGGTCCTCGCACCATTGACCTCTGCACTCGCTTAGTGGCCGTTTCAGCCGCCCGACGACTTTGGGTGGTGCGGAGGAGTCAAATGCGGAGCGCAGACGGTTGGGTCCTTGCACCATTGACCGCTAGGCTCACACAGTGACCAGGAGCCCGGGTCTCGGCACTCTAACCTCCATGGCTCCTCCGAAGAGAGGGACCGAGCTACACGCGCCCGAGCCAAGGCTCAGGACCCGGCAGCCGGTCGGAGAGAGGCTTCTTAAAGCGACAGGAGCTCTTTTCTGTAGAAAAAACTGCAAATAAAAAACCTAAGGAGAAATTTTTTTCTAAATTCCTAAAAAAGGCATATTTGGAGAGTCCAACTTAAAATTAATCTGGAACCAACCCAGAACATGTCCTGGGCATTAGAACTGAATTGAAAAATCTGCCCATCAGCAGCAGAGGCGTGGTTTAAGAAGATTCAATTCAGTCCAATGGGCAGTGAGACAGAATTAACCCATCGTTGGACTCTCCAAGCAGAGCACAGGAGAACAGTGCAATGCAATGGTAAGCCAGTTTCCAACTATTTATTCAGGCTATTCTTTATTCTGAAAATTCTGGTATTTACTGTTGTTCCTAAAGTATTAGCAGATACCATTTCTTATTAAGTTTAACCAAAAGCCAAAATATAATATAGAATGGTTATACATAATGGAGATGTTTTGCTTAAGTTTGTAAGTCAGAAAAAGGGGAACAGCCAAATAGAAAACTGTTGAGCAGATATGCCAGAGCTAGTGCTATAGTTCCTACAATAATTCATACACCTGTAATCAAAGGGGCTTATCTCTGAGCAGACCTGTGGTAGATAGAACTGTGGTAGCACAGTAATCAGAATGCAGTATTGCTGGCTAAATCTGCCCATAGCCTGGAGTTTGATCCTGACCGTCTCAAGGTTGATTCAGTCTTCTATCCTTCTGAGGTCAGTAAAATGAGGACCCAGATTGTTAATGGAAATATGCTGACTCTGTAATCTGCATTTATATAAATCTAAGAACTATTGCTATTGCATCCAGAAGTTCCACATATTCCAATAGCTTATGCTTTGTGCAATTAATGCTGTATAATAACCATTTTTTATTGCGAGTAATTTTCCCACATCAAATTATAAAGCTTACTATATAAATTTGGTCAGAAGCTTACAGGATAAATTCTGTCAGATTGCACCATTTTGTAGAATCCACTTTGTGCATCATCTCTTCAAAGGATTTTCCACACACTGGCAAGTTCTGTAGCATAAAGGATTCATTGCAGATGATCTGCTGTTGTGCACCTAGAAAACAGAAAAGTCAGCAAAGAAACATGTATGGCCCACTTTGGAAAAGCATGAAGATTTTTTAAAATGTACATAAAGAGAAAGTGTTCCAATCAAAATAGACTATTTAACTATTAAATATCTTATATCTTAGACACGACATTAGCTAGATATTGTGAAACTCTAAAACTTTAACAGGTAATCCTTGGTAATCTATCATTTGTTTAACAACTGTTCAAGGTACGACAACATAGAAAAGTGACTTACAACCAGTCCTCACACTTGCAATAATTCTATTGCCCCTGCAATCACATGATAGCAATCTGGGTATTGGCAGCCAGTCTGGATTTCCAATCATGGCAGCGTTCCACAGCCATGTGATTACTATTTGTGACCTTCCAATTCAGGCTTCAAAAAATCAAAGTCAATGGGGAAACTGGAAGAAAGTCACAAATTGTGATCATATTATCTTACTTAACAACCATGGCTGATTTGTTAATGACCACAGCCAAAAATTTAAAAAAATGTAAAATTGGGTACAGTCCCAGGAGACCATACTTTTTAAAATAAATTTTAATATTATTTTACAATTTAATAGCATCATGAAGTCAGTTCATTACTCTAGGAGTGTCTGTGTGTGTGTCTGTGTGTGTGTGTTGCATTTGTGCTGATAAATAAATAAAGGGAGACTAGTATAGATCTATTTCAAGGTATTTAGCTATCATCAGCTAGTCATACCCTTACTGGGATTTAAGCCTGGGCTGTTTTACATGTTAGGCAGTTGTATTAGCCACTAAGCCACAAGCTCTCCTCCCTTATCAGCTGAGCCAAGGAAATGATTGTTATATCAAAGCACCTGGTATGTATGTAGGTGTGTGTGTGTGTGTGTGTGTGTGTGTGTGTGTGTGTGTATGTGTGTTAGGTTTATGAGCTGATCAATAAATAAATCAGAGAAGCAGTATGCTTCCTCCCTTAATTGGGCCCCTAACAGGGTGTTGTGGAACTGTGTGTGTGTGTGTGTGTGTGTGTGTGTGTGTGTGTGTGTGTGTGTGTGTGTGTGTTAGATTTTTTAAGGGCTGAAAATAAAGAGACCAGGATGGATCCATTTCAGGCTTATTATCCTTCTTCAGCTGGCCATACTCCTTCTACTGGGATTTGAACCAGGGCTTTCCAGCATTTGAGGCAAGCTCTCTATGCCTTGAGCTATCTGGTATCCCTGATATATCAGCCAATTTACAGGACTCTTAAATGAAGAATAATTCTCACAGCTCCTGTTCAGGGTCCCTTTAAGGGGAGGAGACTTAACGTCTTCCCTCTGAGTCGAAGGGCAGAGAGGGAAGACGTTAAGTCTCCTCCCCTTAAACATATATATATGTTTTCGTAGATTTTCACGAGTGTAGGTATGCTGGCATAGCTGGCTTCGGGGATTTTCCCGTGTATAAGGCATAGAAAAGTTGTTGCAACGTTTCGACAAGATCTCACTTGTCATCATCAGGCAGGCTTGTGTCTGTGAGTGTG